>JBBPBX010013510.1:28997-52279 GCA_038048925.1 Garcialebias charrua
ATGCGACTTATCCGCCAAAGCAACTTATTTATATTTTTGTCCATATTCATAGCACATTTTTTAACTAATGCTTTAAAAGAACTGCAACAGCGAGCCATTCCATGCACTTCATTCAGCTGGTGCAGGCGGAGGAATGCTGGACAACTAGCAGCTCCGGCCGCGTGGGATGAATGGATGGGTGGACGGTGCCGTGCTGCACTTGCGAAATGAAGCTGTTTTGACCATTAAAGTGCATTTATTAAAGGGGACCTCAGATGTGTTTTTAAAATTTTTATGGTATTTCTGTGAGGCTATCCAGACCCTATTCCTTCAATTTAATGCACAAAATAATTATTAGATAATCAATTATACCCTTTTTAATTCTGCCATTTTTAACTTTCGTTTTGAACGACCGGTTTCTGATAGAAGTTCTGAAGTCCACGCCCTTCAAAGATCTGTTTACGCCCTCTGTAACAGCCAGTATCTGTAATGTGTTGTTGTTTTAAAATTAGCTCTTTTTTTATTACTCATTTGACTTACTGTTAGTGTCAGCTTAAGATAACTTACCGAAACCCGTCTGAGCGCGCCGCAATTTGCTGCTCCTTTTAGCATGAGACCACCCGAATCCGAATGCTAATGTTAGCTTGTTCCTCTTCCGGTGTTCGCCAGCTCCGCTCGTTGCACGCGGCGATTTTGGGAGTTATCGCTGTTCCAGTCAAGACAACACAAAGTTCACCAAGTGTCTCCCGTAAATTAATCCGTAAGGAGAAGGTCCTCGCTGCTGCGAGGCTCCTGTGAGGCTTCAGTGAGGCTGTACAGTTGAAGCTCCGCTCCATCAAGCCAGAAGAGGGTCCCGTCGCAACCGGTCTCTACGCCGGGGGTATGCTCGTTTAATTTTTGCCGGCGGCGCGTTGGGAGAGATCGCAAATACACTAAAAATTGAACTAAAACATAAAAATAACAATTATACTTTATTTATAAAGCCATTTAAAAAACCACAGCTGCAACAAAGTGCTGTACACATGAAATTAATAACATATAAACAAAAGATGAGATGAAATCATGAAAAACAACAGTCATGTGTTTAATACAGAAGTGGGTTGAGCCTAACATGGGGTTGCTAGGTGAGGGGCTGGACTCAGGTTGGGGTGGGTTGTCCTCTCGCTTGTGACGTCACAAGCGAGATTGATCTTCCAGTTTATTTCAAAAACGAAACCTATATTATCACAGTAAAATAAATCTACTTAGAGTAAATAAACCACTGGGTGCATTTTTTTGGCCTTAGGACTGTTTTTTTATGAAGTAAATACCCAAAGTTGAGTACAAAAACATTAAAAAGTGAATTTTGAATGTGTGGTCCCCTTTAAGAAAAAGTTAAACTGAGACACACCTTTGCTGTAATGTCAAGCAAACAAATTATTGTTTTTAAGTGTTAATCTTGTTAAATTTCAAACAACTGCAACTGCGTGTCCTCCCGTGCATGATCTGGTAGATTACAGTATACCTGTAATGTTTTATCAGTTATGTATAGGGCTCAGAATAACGCATTACCTTTAAATATCCAAATACATTTTGTTAAAAGACAAAGTTGTTATAATCTTAAGGGGACAGAGATGTTTGTAAAGCCAAAATACAGAACTAGTTTGAAGGGACGGTCTACCTCAATAATTGGAATGTGGAATGGTTTGGAGAATGAAGTTAAAAATGCCAAGTCAATGTTACATTTAAGAAAATGATCAAAACTAAATTGTTAAAAAATATATATGAAGTAGCGTAATGTGTATTGTATTAGTTAGAAAATTAGAAAGAGTTATTCATTTTGTTCTGTTACTGGAAGATTATTATTGTTTGAACTGATTGTTTGAAAAAAGGGGCAGATATAATAAGATTTTTTCTTCTTTCTGCTACCTTTCATTTTTTTATATTTTGTACGTTATCATTTATGGGATTGTTTTGTATTGTGTTTTTTGTAAAAAAATAATAATAATAAAAAAAGAACAAATTTAATGAACATAAACATAAACACTCTGAGAAGCTCTTTTTATACCCAATCATGTTCTCAATTGACCTAATTAGTGTTACTTGGTCTTCCAGCTGTTCGTTATATGCTCAATTTCCGTTTTGCAGAGGGTTCGGTGGGTGCTTATTGCTACTTGTCACAACTTTTTTGGGATTTGTTGACACTGAAATTTTGAATCAACATATTTTTCCTTATTTTTTTTATTTATTTTTTTTATAGAGGGAAAGAAAAGAGAAAGTAAGACAACAAAACAACAATTATCCACAAAAAGAGCACAAGGCAAACACACCCAACCTCCGTCCGCAATCCTGCAAAGCACATGACAGAACACAGCAACGAAACATACATGCATAAAGACTAATAATATTCATGACCTTGCAGTAGATTTCTATAAATACACATACCCATACCTACAAATATATATACAGTATACATACATATACATTTATATTCATTCATATACCCATCTACATATCTGCATATATCTACATATACATCCCTGCATCCATTTGTGTGTGGTTGTGAGCATGCATAAGTGAATAAGGTTCCTCCAATAGAACATTTAGTAGCGACTGTGAAGCATCAGAGATCCGTCCCCCCAAAGCCCGAGGCAGACGAAGGAGCGATCAAAGCCCAAGACCCCAGGAAGGACCCCGAGCCCAGAGTCCCCAGGGCCACCCGAACAGGACGAGCCACTCGCCCACTCCCCAGATCCGACCAAGGGGAAGAACCGGACGAACCCCACCAGCGACCACACACAATGACCCCCCGGGGTCAACCGCAACAATTTAATAATAATAATAATAATGAATTCAATTTATAATGCACTTTTCATTAATAAAAATCTCAAAGTGCTACAAAGTGTAACAAAGCAAAGATCAAAATAAAACAAGTGATAAAATCAAATAAAATCAATAATAATATCGACTAAGATCAAAGATAAAATCATGTGGATGCAGATTAGGCTTGCTTAAAAAATAAATAAAATAAAACAAGTGATAAAATCAAGTAAAATCAATAATGATATCAGCTAAGATCAAAGATAAAATCATGTGGAGGCAGAATAGGCTTGCTTAAAAAGAAAAGTCTTTATGCTGCTTTTAAAGTCAACCAGTGACTGTGGAGCTCTCAGGTCGTCAGGGAGGGAGTTCCACAGGCGGGGGGCAGCCACACAGAATGCTCGGTCTCCCATGGTCCTCAATTTGGTCCGAGGAATATGAAGGAAATTACTGTTCTGTGATCGTGGATGAATATGGTGCAAGAATGTCCTTTAGATAGTCAGGTGAAGTTCCGTGCAAGCATTGATGGGTAATGAGAGCAGTTTTGTACTGAATTCTGTAGGTGACAGGAAGCCAATGGAGGTTATGGAGAATGGGTGTAATATGTTCAAATTTACGAACTCTCAACAGAATCCTTGCTGCACTGTTTTGAATGTATTGAAGTTTCTGAAGGTTTTTGCCAGGGATACCAATAAACAGGGAGTTGCAGTAGTCGAGCCTGGAGGAGACAAAGGCATGGACGAGTTTCTCAGCATCAGGAAAAGTCAGAGATGGGCGAAGTCTGGAGATGTTTCGAAGATGGAAGAAGCAGGTTTTAAACAGATGCTTAATGTGATTTTCAAATGTAAGATGAGAGTCCATTTTTATTCCAAGATTTGTAACAGAGGTGGAGAGGGGGATGTCTTGACCAGAGAAGGAGATTGTTGTTAAAGTTGATGTTTGTATCTGGTGAGGGGTGCCAATCAATATGGCCTCAGTCTTCGAGCAGTTTAATTGAAGAAAGTTCTGATTCATCCATGCCTTTATTTCCTCCAGGCAGGCAGAGAGAACAGTGAGTGAAGATGGAGATAGGGATGATGATGATGCTCCAGTCCTGATGTAAAGCTGTGTGTCGTCGGCATAGCAGTGAAAAGAAATGTTGAACTGATTAATAATTTGACCTAAAGGTAGCATGTAGAGGGAAAAGTTCACAGGCCCCCGCCGGAGCCCGCTGCACCGACGTAGCCCCAGGGCCGGTCACCGAGCCCCGGGCACCGGGGACGCCCACCCCTCAGGCCCAGACCCGACAGGACCAGAGGACACGAGCCCCACCAGGCCGAGCCGACAAACGCCCAAGCGCCCAACCCCAGATAGTGAGGGCCCCAAGCACGCCCGCAGGCAAAGGAACACCCACCAGGGGGCCACGTGGCAGGAGCGCAACACTAAGTAGCCTCAGATGTATCAGAGAGGGGGCAGTCCAAGTCCCAGCCTGACACTTAAACATTCATACACAGACACACTCATTCAGACCCACCCTCATCCTCACCCTCACTCACAGAAAGACAAACAATAACGACACGTTCCATTCATAATCCCGATGCACACTCTATACCCCCTAGGTCCAAGACATGTACCTGCCCCCTACATGGGGCAGCCCACATCCAAACCCAGGAGGTAGGCCCATTCATTCTGGGGTGGAGAGTAGCAGACATCCAAGATCCGGCCCAACCCGCGCCCTGCCGACAGGACAGGACACCCGAGCCCAAGCAGCCCCAGGGGGAGCGCACCGCCAGCCCCTCCCACGGCGAACCCCCAGGCCCCGAACCCCCCCACATCCCAGGACAACCCCTGACGGCCCACCCCCAGAATGTCCGCCAGGCAACCAGGGGGGTAAGAGAAAAATAAATAAATAATATATAATATATATATAAATAAATACATATATATATATATATATATATATATATATATATATATATATATAATAAATACATAAATAAATAAAATTGAAATTAACAAATCAAGACCCCGACACACACACCCCCGTCCCCAAATGTACTGTTGGTGAGTGTTGTTCTAAAGTGTACTTAAAAAGGAAAGAGAAGGAGCAAAGGCTGGCATTGTACCAGTTTCCCCTCCACTCCAACTCTAACCCAGGCCCTTATTGTCTAAATGCATAATGTTGAGTGACCATAGGCATGGGGGCGAGAGTGATGTCATCCCACCACCCATAAACATAGTGCTCATTCCATACATAGTTCCCATGTGACGTCACATCTGTGGGTTGTCCTTTTTGACCCTCCCACAGGTAGGCTAAGCTGCAGTTGGAGCGCGTTCTAATAGATGTCCATTTTTCACGTTGTTTTTTTTGTTAATTTCTAATTAATTGCAATGGTTACTTCGTGTTGTGTCAGTGGGTGTTCCAGTCGGGTAGACGTTTGGGCAACGCGCAGGTTTCACTTAATCAAAAAAAAAGTAAACCGTGAAGGATTTATTTCATCGGAGAAACTCACACCGCCCCATCTCTGCTTGGATCTGCTCAGAAGATCGTGCTTTTGGCCGGTAAACAAAATATTCTACATAAATCATTTTGTGAAACAATGTTAGAGTACAACTGTCTGTGTGTTAGAGCTGGTTTTTTTTTTTTTTTTCATTATTTTAGTGACACCGTCTTGCATGCTGTGGCTAGCTTAGCATCTCGCTAACGCGACAATGGCCTCCTCACGGTCCACCGGGGAGACCGTCCCAGTGGGAGAAGGAGGACGGGAGCCAAGTCGTGCGGGCGACGCGTCGGTCCCATGGGACGTGCACCCGCGGCCGCGACGGAGCCGTCCGATGAGCTCGACGGACCATCCGCTCCAGATGCTAACAACATGCTAACTTCCAACACGGTAACACTCAAAGTGCTGGTTCTGGTCCGTGTTCAGCCTGGACTGTTTGTGCTGGCTGTGTGTTATTTTAGTTAAACCTTTTTTTAGCTGGTTAGATCTGATTGAGACAGTTTACACATCTTTTTTGGATTTAAAGCTGTAAAGCTCTGTGCTGTAAAGCTCTGTGCTGTGAATCCGGTGTGCGCTCTTTGTAGTAATTAAATAATTAATGATATCGGAGTAACTACTTTGTGACAAGTTGTCTGATTCGTCTGCCATGATTTCTTTCTCAAACTCATTTAACTCGACCACTGCCATTTTGCTGTTGTTCCTTGGTGAAGCTGTGGTAGCTCGTGTTTTTGTCCGTATAATTTGCTCTGCTAGTTCGCCATTTTGCCTTTCTCTGCCTTCAGATGTGGTGCGGAAGCCGGTATGGGGGCGTGTCTGGGAACTATGTATTCCCTATATGTGACTTTTATGAGGATGTTTATGAATGAATGTCTAAAGTGTATATAAAATTGAGTCCTAGGTGGTTCTGAACAACAGAGATGTAAAACCGTTGTAGCACACCCGAGACTCAAATTCCCTACATGTATTAATTTAAGATGAAGAGGGCGGAGGTGCGTGGTGAGGGATGGGGAGAAAATATCTGCAGGAACAATGCTCCCGCAGCGAGTCAGCTCCCCCGCTGACCCTGCGTACCCCCCTCCAGTTCGCCAAGGTCCACCCAAGGAGCGAGGCAAAAGAAACACCTCTCCGACCGCCAGGCCATTGAGTCAAGACCAGAGAGGGACACGGTCCCGAGGGCCGCCAACAGCAGAACCAACAGCCCACACCCACCAGGGCCGCCACGACCCCTGCGAACCGCAGTCAGCCCGCCGCCCAAGAAGACACAAAATCCCACATGGACGACACGGCCAAGAGCGCCCGCCCAACTGCCGACAGAGCCAGGAAGCACCGAGAACAGGCCCCAACCAGGGCCCGCACACCGGCCAAGCATAGTCCAAGACCATCATCAAGGATATCCACTTAGTCCCCACCCCAGAAGAAATACTACACCCACCCTTCATATTAACAACTTTCAGAACACATGACACATTAGACACCCAGGCTGGGTTTACCCGCCCCCTCCCATTGGCCACCAGTCACGCTCCCAGACACCCAACCCCCCAGCACATGAACCCCCAACCCACCAGCGAGCCGAGGGCCCCCGGCCAGAGCCGGGCACCAGAGCGCCAGCCAGCCCATAGCCCGGCGACCCGCCCGCCAGAGCTCAAGACCCCCGATCCCCACCAGGCCCAAGCCCGGGGACGACACGCCCCCAGAATCCCAAGCTCCCGGCGCCCACCCCGAAACCACCCCAGCACAGCCGGGTCACCGACCGGTGACCCATGACGGCCGCCGCCAACCACCAGAGGGCCCGCATGCCTCCCCCGGCAGGTAAAACTTGACTCCAGGTGGAACTTCAGCTTTCTCTGCCAGGCCAAGAACCACACTTGGTCCCTGACCAAGTCCAGTTTCCACCAGATCTGTGTGGCTTCCTACATATGGCTAGATCATCAACATATTTTACCTCAGCGAAACACAAGCTAATGTTAGGCTAGCAAAAAAATGATGTTAGCTAGCAAGAGAATGATGTATGGAAGCGAATAAAAATCTTAGACACACAGGCCTTGACTACATAATTTATTTTGCTAGGAAGAGTATCCTTAGAAGACTAAAATAAGACATTGCACATCATTTTACAATTTGAAATAAGAAAATTAGGTGCAATCCTGCAGACAGTGTTTTCCTGTAGTTAGCGACAAGCTATGTGCCCATTGGCAACTTTTGTTGCCACTTACAAAAAGACGCCCATGAACAAAAAAATATTTATCCTAGGTACAATTTTTGTGGAGAGTGTTACTGTAGAGACTTGAAAGATTAAATAATTATAAAAATGTATGGGGGAAAACCATAAGAAATGTTATGAAAATTACCTTTTTCCAGGACGATTTGCATATTCCATGTCTTCAGCCGGATGGCCCAGGAAGCATGTGATGTCATGCAACAGGAAGCACTTGGAAACATTTTTTTTTAAATCAAAACCTTTGTCTAAGTTGTCTACTAGTTTATAGGTGGAAAATGTTGCATTAATACATTTGAGATTTTTTTTACTGAGTGGAAAATGGCTTTTCCCTTTTCAGGGGTCGCCACAGCGAGTCATCCTCCTCCACCTCACTCTGTCCTCTGCATCCTCTGTCCTCACTCCAACTACCTCCATGTCCTCTCTAACTGCATCCATATATCTCCTCTTTGGCCTTCCTCTTTGTCTTTTTCCTGGCAGCTGCATTTCTAACATCCTTCTACCAATATACCCACTGTCCCTCCTCTGGACATGTCCAAACCATCTCAGTCTGGCCTCCCTAACTTTATCTCCCAGTTGTTTAACATGTGCTGTACCTCTGATTATCTCATTCCTGATCTTATCCATCCTTGTCACTCCTAAGGAGAACCTCAGCATCTTCATTTCTGCTACTTCCAGTTCTTTCTCCTGTCTTTTTGTCAATGACACTGTCTCCAGACCATACAACATAGCTGGTCTTACCACTGTCTTGTAAACTTTTCCTTTGACCTTTGCCGACACCTTTTTGTCACAAATCACTCCTGAAACTTTTCTCCATCCACTCTACAGCCCTAAGTGATTTCCTTTTTTAGTGAAAAATAAGTAATCATGCATGTTAATTGGGTTTAGGATTAGTTGCTATGATGCAGTTTATACCTAACTTCATTAGGGTTAGTTTTAAGTAGGGTCGGAGATGGTTTATACTTACAATATACTGTACCTACCTTTTCATATAGCCTATGGAAGAAACTTAACACATGCGCAGAGAATACAAAAGTGCAATAGCATACAGCGCTGTTGACATAAAGATTCACACAACAGAATACAACCTGTGGTTCCTGATCCCAATTAAATTTGATAAGTCCAGTTTAGTCCAGTCAAGTCAAATGTATGTAAATCTATCGAACCACCACCTTTGTAATTAACCTTTGATCAGATAAGAAAGTTCATTCTCAATCTTTGATCAGATCTTTGATCAGATCCACTTCCTGTTTATGGCTGTATCTACGGGCATCCCCCTTTTTGGATCTGTGTAGAACACATTTCAACAGGACAAAAATAAATACTTTTGTTAAATGGATATACTGTATACAACAATGTTAATGTGGTTTTCTTAAATAATCCTTTATACACCTCCGGTTTGTCTTGAATATAAAAACCTATGAATACACTGGCACGTCTTAATATGAGTTCATGTGTTTCCTTTTTTAAAAGGTTTTCATCAGAGCAAACTGTAGTTTTGATCCCTGATGCATGCTCAATAGTCCAGGTAGAAAAATCTAAAAAAAACTAAGTCTGGTCCTCTGGACATTCAAAAAACAAAACAAAACAAAGTTTAAAAAAAAAATGTAGAAACGTTTCGTCTTTCGTCCGAAAGACTTCCTCAGTCTGAGCTGCTGTATTCAGCTCAGTCTTATAAATAGCACCCTCTCACAGTGTTACACAACCAGTTGGCTGATGACAGCCTGAAACCAGCTGCTCACATGATCAAGGAGGACCATCAGCCTAACGATGGATCGTTAGCACCCTGATGGTTGTTTGCTATTCACAGAGGGCTGAGTGATACTAGCAATAACAGCATTGTAAGAGGGGGACAGTTGAACCCGGAGGCCTCCACCCCTGTTTAATGATGGACGGTTTCTTTTCACAAAGATGGCCTCCTTTACTCCTCTCTCAAACCATTGTTCCTCTCTATCAAGGATGTGAACATCTTCATCCCTGAAAGAGTGACCGCTGGCCTGGAGATGAGTGTAGACCGCAGAGTCCTGACCTGATGATGTTGATCTTCTGTGCTGGGCCATCCTTTTGGCCAGTGGCTGTTTAGTTTCCCCGATATAAGACTGATCACAGCCCTCCTGACACTGAACAGCATACACAATATTACTCTGTTTGTGCCGGGGGACTGGATCTTTGGGATGAACCAGTCTTTGCCGTAATGTATTTTGGGGTTTAAAAGCCACTGGGACGTTGTGTTTAGAAAATAAACGTCTCAATGTCTCTGAAACTCCCGCAACATACGGAATGACCACTGGTCTGGGTCTGGGTTCCTTCTTTTCACCTGATGGCTGGCTGGAGTCCTGTTTGGGTTTCTTCTCTGCTTTCAGGAAGGCCCAGTTAGGATATCCACATTTCTCTAGAGCCTGTTTTGTGTGTGATTTCTCCTTCTGTCTGGCTCCTGAGTTAGTGGGGACGCTGTCTGCTCTGTGATACAGAGTCCTGATGACTCCTAACTTGTGCTCCAGAGGGTGATGGGAGTCAAACTGCAAATACTGGTCTGTGTGAGTGGGTTTGCGGTACACCTCAGTTTGCAAATTTCCTCTATCAGAAACTGATACCTCACAGTCCAAGAAAGCCAACCTGCCATTTTTTACATCTTCTCGTGTGAACTTGATATATTTATCCACAGAGTTGATGTGATCAGTGAAATGTTGGACTTCCTGAGATTTAATTTTAACCCAGGTGTCGTCAACATACCTGAACCAATGACTTGGTGGTCTCCCTGAAAAGGATGTCAAGGCTCTCTTTTCTACCTCCTCCATGTACAGGTTTGCAACAATAGGAGAAACTGGAGACCCATAGCACACCCATGTTTCCGAGGTGTCCGTCGTGATGACCACACGGGATGACACCCTACCTTACGGGACCCCTTCCATGAACACAGACAGGTCCCTCCAAGGTTCCGGGGTCCGCAGGCACTTGGGAATGATTCTAAACTTTCCTGCTCACCCAGATGGGGGCAGGTCGTTTTTGTTGGTTTAGCCATATATGCAGGGCCCGCATCTTCAGCAATGCGTGTGGCACACAGGGTATGGCTTCCGCCAAGAGGCCTAAAAGGCGTTGGCACGTTTACAGGGGAATCCGTTGATTCAGTTTAAACTTTGCCAGGCAACGGCGAATCGAGGAAACACGTTCCTCTGAGAGCCATGCCCTGTACCGGATGGTGTAGACCTGCACTCCCAGAAATACGTAATCCGTGATGGGGTCAGGTCACTCCTTTGTAGGTTTATGACAAAACCGAGAGACTCCAGGTGAGAGATCACCCTGCAGGAGTGTGACTAGGGCTGTATCCTGCTTCTGGCCAAAAACCAGGAGGTCGTCCAGGTAGTTCATAATCCTGACTCCTTGATTCCTAAGCGGGGTCAGGGCTGCATCCAGACATTTAGTAAATGTACGAGGAGCAGTCTTCAAACCGAAGGGTAAGGCTTTGCATTCATAAGCTTTCCCTTCGAAGTCAAACCGGAGGAATTTCCTGTGCCTCCTCCAGACGCCCACATGGAAATAAGCTTCTTTCAAATCCATTGTACATGCGTAGTCTCCAGTTCTCACGGACTGGGGGACCTGCTGCAGTGTCAACATTTTGAACTTGAAAAATTCTTGTTTTCTTGCCCAGAGTCCTGAGATCCAGGACCGGTCTCAGGGATTCATCTCTTTTGGGCACCAGGAAGAGCTTGCTGCGCTGACCGGAGCATGGTTTGTGCTCTGGAACAATATTTATTACTCCTTTCTGCAGCATCGTTGACACTTCCTCCCTCAGCACGTGTGCGCGTGCTGGGTTAATGTCCGAACGCAGCACCCCCACGAAAAAAAGGGGGGGGGGGTCCCTTGATGAACTGTAGCTTGAGCCCACAACGCATCCGTTGTGATGACCCGTTCGTTTGTCAGACACGCCCTCCAGGTCTGTGCGTGCGCCATGAGCCTGGGAGGGATGTCTAGCTGCTGCTTGTCATGTTTGAGTGCGGGAGGGTGGCCTTCGACCCCTCTCGCATACTCTGAAGCAGGCTGGTCTGCCCAGCAGAAGACATCGCAAGATCTGACTGTCTCAGGCAAAACTTGTGTGTCCCACTGCGGTTCATAGTCTGACCTAGTAGTTTGTGTTTCACAAAAGTGGTGAATCAAGAACCAGGGCAGTCTGTGCTCTGGTACTTTCATTCTTGTATATGCATGAAACAGTGTTTGTTTTTTATTACACATACAGTAGACGAGTTATGTTTAGTGCACACACACATACCACCAGCTCCTTGTAGCATTTTACAAGTGAAGTCTGGGCTCAAAAGGTCAGGTTCCCGTACTGCGTGAGCGGGCAAACCTGAAGCCCTGTTCCCATTTTGGGACCAGGACGCATTCAGTAGTCTGAGATTTTATTGTCGTGTGTGGATGGCAATTTCTCTTTATTACACAAGGGTCTGAGTGTTCTTGTGTGTTTAAACGTTCCGAACCAGCTAGTCTGTGCTCCTTAAACACAGGTACTGGTGGCAAAAATTAAGCATTTTCTCTCCTTCTGTGAGTGAGAGCGCCTGTAATGGTGCAGGGGCATCTCAGACTTTCCTTTTATTTTGATGGTGGCCCCTTGTAGCTCCTGTAGCTTTTCTGCCTGGTGGGCCTGCAATGCCAAGGCCACTTGTCCTTGTCCATCCCGCCAGGGCCCCTCGGGCCCTGACATGGTTAATGTCAGAGAGTCATCCATAGCCTCATGGGTGGATAAGCTCTCAGCGTCACTGTTTCATCGTAGGTATAGGAAAAACTACCAGGTAGCGCAGCTGAAAAGGTAGCTGAAAATCCTCCTCCTGGACTGTGCTGGACAGAGAGTCTCCTTGTTAGCCAGGGCTAAATGTGGAGGTACACGTGAGCCCGCTAGCGGTGCTAAGACGGGCCCTCGAGCAACGTATCATCTGTAAAAAACACTTAGTTATGCGATGAATTCTACCGTCGATTCAGTTGGACAGGATAGCGAAACAGGCAAAATATGAGAAGGTTAGCTAGCAAGCTAGGCCAAGCATTTTTACATACCTCACGATGGAGTCCTTCGTTGTCCGCTCGTAGCCGCGCTAATCGTGTTAGCAGCGCTGTCGTCTGCCCCGTGTTGTAGTGGGTGCTCCTGGTTAGCCATGCTAACCATGGGAGCTAGCCAGATAGCAGCGGGGTTACTCCATTTCCACTCTCCTTTCTCCGGGGTCATCCGCGAGAAAAACTTTGAGTGTCTTGCGTGTAGCATCCCTGAGCAGACCGGACAGGCCTCGTGGGTGTCCGTTGCTGAAAAAGGGGGTAGCCAGATCCGCTGAAGCAGGTTCGGGAGCCGGAGCTCACAGCCTGCCAGAGTTCCTCGTCCGAGGACGTCCTCTCGCCGAGCTGCTCGAGGCTGCTGGCCTGTTAGCTTCGTTAGCTTAGCAGGTAGCGTGCCTTGCAGTTAGCGTTCGCTAACCGAGCAGTAGAAAAGCAGAAGAGAAAAGGCACGGGAGCTGGGGCTCGCTGGCCTGCTGGTCTTCTTTGAGTTTTGGGTTTTCGCATTACCTTCTCAGGAGCCATGGCTGAGAAGAGTTAAGCCCGTTAGCAATGCTAACGTCGTCCGGAGACGTCTCCCTCCTCGTGTCGCTTTCGCCGGCTAGCCTGCTACTTGTTAGCAGGGTAGCGGTGTCGCGCAGTCAGCGCCGTCGAGCGAAGCGGTCTGTGGAGAGAGGAGAAGAAAACTTCGGGGTGAAGGAAAAATGTGCCGGACCAGCTTTCGCTAGCCCAGCAGTCCGCAGGAAAAGATTCTCTGTATGCTCTGTGTAGGGAGCGAGCTCACCTCTGGTCGAGCGATGAAAATACAGAGAAGATCCGAGAAGAGTGTTTCAGGTTTAAGCGAGGTGAAGGGCAATAAGAGAAAGATGGACGGGCGTCAGTCGCTTAAATATCCAGAGGGCGGGGCCTCTGGCGCGACACTGATGCCCTAGCCGTAAAGGCGTGAGTGTATTACTTCAGGTAACCGTGCGGAGGCGCTGATTCTCATAGCAATTGTGTTGCACCGAGAGAACGACTGAAAGGGAACTTATTTGGGTTTACAGTGTACAGGGAGAACATTCATTCAACATGTAAACCACATAATAATAATAATAATAATTAATTCAATTTATAACGCACTTTTCATTACTGAAAATCTCAAAGTGCTACACATATATTGAATGCTACACACATTCATAAACCGGTGGCGGCAGACTACCATGCAAGGTGCTTTCCAGTCCTACCGGGAGCAACTCAGGGTTAAGTGTCTTGCCAAAGGACACAACGACACATGGTGCGGGTCCCGGGAGTTGAACCGCCAACTTTCCGATCGGGAGACGACTGCCCTTACCACTACGCCACAGCCGCCACATGCAGAAAGACCCCTGGCTGGGATTCTAACACCTGCAAAATTGCTACCACCTGCACCACTGTGCAGCTTCCAAACTGTAAATTTACTCAGAATAACTCAAGTTTAGTCTTTTGCAGCTTCACAAATCATTTTCATGTGTTTATGGTTAAACTGGTGGGATTTTTTATGGAGTTTTGTGTAGCTGGTAAGCAAAGTTTTATCTGTATCTACTTTTGTTAAAGCTGAACTATGTAACTTTGTAATGTAGTCTGTAACTTTTCAAACAATATATTTTTAACATATTTCTTCACTCTGTCACTATCTACTGACAGACTGATGTTAGACAAAGTAATCTCTGAAAAAAACTATAGTCCCCTTGCTTCTCTATCAGCATTTATAAAAACACTAAAAACACAGAGTGACCCGGACAATGACCAGCCAATAAAAACAGAGTTGTTTGTCACGCCCCAACCCACGCCCCCGCCTGTCCCAGCCTCAGCGCCGCGCACGTTCTCATTCAAAGGATTGCAAAGCGATGCAGGACTGATTTGTATGTGACACAAATGTATTAAATATCCCTTCTTCATCCCAGAGCTGGACTTTTATTTTGTTTTTTTGCCAAAAGTCAAGTGATCGCTTCATCCTTCACTCACAGGAATGAGGAAGTCACGAGCGAATTAAATCATGTCCAACGTTGCTTCGTGAAGCTCTGCTGATTTCTGCTGGTTTTTGTGTTGTTGGACGAGTGATTCATGGTTTTATTATATTTTTTAGAATGTTTTATTAACATATAATCACAGAACTTCGCAGCGCAGACAGGACATGTAGTGGGAGCGGAGCATTCCAAACCTGCACTGACAGAAAGAGGAAGTCACGAGCGAATTAAATCATGTCCAATGTTGCTACGTGAACCTCTGCTGATTTCTGCTGGTTTTTGTGTTGTTGGACAAGTGATTTATGGTTTTATATATATATTTTTAAACGTTTTATTAACATATAATCACAGAATATTGAAGCGCTCCGAGCGGACACACAGCAGGGGGCGGAGCTGCAGAACTCAAGTTCAACAGAGAACGGACTGTGGCTCCCCCTCAGAGTCATATATGGCTCTGAGGGGGAGGGAGCAGAATGCTTTTACCTGATGAAAATTTTTCTAAGTCCCAGCGTTGTACAGAAATTACATAGTGAACCTTTAACTAAATCCCGGTTACCCATACGGAAAAGATATATATAAATTTTATAAAGTTTTTATATGCTCTGTTTGAAACTTATATTTTTTGTATAATACATTGAAACCAGGTATAAGATCCTTAGTAAATTTGTATAAAATGAAACATATATAATTTGTATACTTATAAGAACAATATATGACAGTAATTTCACATACAATATCCTTAGTAGGAAAATGTACTATTAAACTTATATGAGTAGGGCAATCACCCATGAAACAAAAATACTTAAGTACTATAGAAAATGTACTGATGTCACAAATGTGAGACATACATAGACTGCAACCCAATCCAAAATTAAAATCACTGGGTAAACACACGTTAACAAAAACACAATTTTAACACATACTGACAACTAAATTTTGGGCCAACTTTAGTAATTTTGTAAAATATAATAATTTAATGGAAGTATTTAATCTTGCATACATAAAATGACAACGTATTCCAT
This sequence comes from Garcialebias charrua, assembly GCA_038048925.1. NCBI lineage: Eukaryota > Metazoa > Chordata > Actinopteri > Cyprinodontiformes > Rivulidae > Garcialebias > Garcialebias charrua. Next base: position 44,515 of record JBBPBX010013510.1, read on the forward strand.
TATTTTGTAGCAATACTTTTAATTCCGCACACAATCAAATGGAACTTAAATAGTAAATGGAGCTTATTTATATAGCACTTTCCAGCCCCATATGAGGGACCCCAAAGCGCTTTACAATACCAACCATCCACCCATTCATACACACATTCATACACCAGTAGCGGTAGACTGCCATGCAAGACGCCTTCCAGTCCTACCGGGAGCAACTTGGGGTTAAGTGTCTTGCCCAGGGACACAACGACACATGGTGTGGGGAACCGGGATTTGAACCTCCAACCTTCCGATCCGGGGACGACTGCAATTACCACTACGACACGGCCTCCCCATCAACATATTACATAAATTGCACATTATATTTTAGAATAAATGACAATACTTAGTACCGGTAGTCTTTTCACATAACCCCAGTTCATAATACAGATTTTTTTAACCCCTAAATGATTGTTTTGAAAACGTTCATATACATTATATGTGTATGAATACATATACTGTATGTTGATAACAGGCATTGCAAAATTCTTCACATAACAATAAATGTACATTTTTTTCAGACGTGTAACCTCATTTGTTACCTAAATAAAATAATTCCTCATCAATCCATAAACCTAAAATTAATTCCATGCTCACATGGAACTGGTCATGTCCCACATCAAGGCAACCGTCAACATCAATGAGGACCCTCATCAATACGCATACCGTGAGAACCGATCAACAGAGGACGCCATTTCTTCCGTGGTCCACACTGCTCTCACCCACCTGGATCAGAAGGACTCATACGTGCGTCTGCTCTTTGTGGACTTCACATCTGCCTTCAACACCATGATCCCCCAAACTCTGATAGACAAACTATCTACACTTGGACTAAGCCCCTCTATTTGTAACTGGGTACTAGACTTCTTAACAGACAGACCACAGTCCGTGAAGATCCACAACTTCTCCTCCTCCACCATAACCCTCAGCACTGGCTCTCCTCAGGGATGTGTGCTGAGCCCCCTTCTGTTCACTCTGCTCACATATGATTGTACAGCCACACTTCCAGGCTGTCATATTGTTAAGTTTGCAGATGATACAGCGGTGGTGGGATGCATCACAAACAATGATGAGTCCAGCTACAGACAGGAGGTGGAACACCTGGAGAGCTGGTGCAAAGAGAATAATCTTCACATGAATGTGAAGAAGACAAAGGAGATGATTGTGGACTTCAGAAGGAACAAACACACCCACGCCCCACTGAAAATAGGTGGGTCTGCAGTGGAAGTGGTCTCCAGCTACAAATACTTGGGTGTACACATGAATGATAACCTCAGCTGGAGCAACAACACCACCAGCCTGATCAAGAAAGGTCATCAGAGACTCTACTTCCTCAGACGGCTGAGACGAGCTGGTCTGAGCAGCCCAGTTCTCACCTCGTTCTACAGGTGTGCAGTGGAGAGCGTCCTGTGCTCCAGCATCAACGTGTGGCATGGAGGCTGCACAGTTGAAGAGAGGAAAGCTCTGCAGAGAGTGGTGAAGGCTGCACAGAAGTCTGTTGGAGTCAGTCTCCCCACAATCACAGACATTTACACCTCCAGATGCAGGAAAAGAGCCACCTGCATCATGAAAGACCTCACTCATCCAGCACACTCACTCTTTGCCCCACTCCCCTCAGGACGGAGGTTGAGGAGCATCAAGTGTAGAACCACTAGACTGAGGAACAGCTTCTACCCTGAGGCTGTTAGACTCATGAATAAATAAAAATAAAATAAAAAATAAACACTGCAAAATATCACATCATACTGATGCTGATCTGTTTTCTTGTTGCTGTGTTCATCTGTGTTCATCTGTGACCATCTGCTCATACAAACTCATGTTCGTGCTGCTGTTTATTCCCACTATATTAGGCTTAGTGTATTACTAGTTGATGTTTTTCTTAGTTAGTTCTAGATGTTATTACTGTTTTTCTCTTTCATTTGTTGTTGGATGTAACTGGGACCCCGTGTACATAATCTCGTTTTCATCACATGTACCACATGCGGTGCAAATGACAATAAAGACTCTCTGACTCTGACATGCAGATTACATTTAATCATTTACAGTAATGTGTGTTCAGTAGCCGACATACAGTCGAGCTGGACAGTGGACATTGTATATACAGTACATACATGGTGTAACTATCTGAGTTGCATATAAAGCTTTGTGAAAGCCAGTGGGAAAGTGGATGGTTGACATAATAGCTCAGTTCAGTTCTGATTAGAGAACATCTGGCCAACTTCTGCACTGTGGAATTACCATATTTTCCAATAGACACTGATCACTTGTCTGTATAAAGTGTGACAGTGAAAAAATGTTTCCATCTTTCAGAAGCACAACAGAATTGTGATGGCTTTAAGAATGAGAGCATGGTGAAAACGCTAAAGAGACCTCAATCTACTTCTACGTTATTCTGACAGTGAAGATGAGCTACGAGGCATTGAAAATACAGGTGGTCCTCGACGCCCACGACTTACGACAATTCGGAGTTCCGAACGCATCATAATTAATAAAAATATGAAATTAAATTGAAATTAAATTTGTGGTCACTGCAGCTTCCTTTCCCCTATAGAAAACGTGTGTTGTAGGGAGACGCCAAAGGTATAACTATGGATTATTTAGCACTTCCTCAAGCCCTAATAAATATACAATATATTAATAAACACAACAATAAACATGGTCTTGAGTACACAGTGCACTTTTATTGTCTTAAAAGCATTTCTCAACCTGGACCTGGGCTGTGAATTACTATACATTACCAGTAAAAGCACACACAAACTTACCTCAAATTAAAAAAATAATAGTAAAAAAAAATCTAAACTTTATTCATGTTTCACACCACCTTGAGTTCAAATTAATTTTTACATAGTAAATGTGTTACAATGTAATGCTGATAGTCAACGTGATCAATGAAGCTCCTTGTTCTGTATTGATAATAATAATATAATAGTATAATATAATAGTATAATAGATATAAATAGATATAAACTGGTTGGTCCACATAAGTTGCTTACTTGGTGGGTTAACTTCAGTGTGCTTTGGACTACTCTGACTGAGGAAGCCCTCTGGAGTGAGGGTGAAACGTTTCTGCTAAAAAGAAACTGTCCAGATGAACTNCTGCTGTGCCACTCTTTGCAAATGTCAATGCTAGAAACTTCAGTTTATTTTATAGATATACTTTTTATACTTTTTATACTACTATGCAAAAACTCAGGACAGTATTACACTTTTATTATTTCATTTTATGCTTATGTTCATTGGGTGTTTGGTGTTTTAGGGGTGTTTGGTGTTTCAGTGTTGGTGTAAATTTTCATACTTTTATACTATTATGAAAAAACTCAGGACAGTGTTACACTTTTACTATTTTATGCTTATGTTTATTAAATGTTTTAGTGTTTAGTGTTTAGATGGTTACTGTTGCACCGAGGGACTGAGAGAAACGCAATTTCGGTCCTGTGTATGTCCTGTACATATTGCAGTTCTGACAAAAAAGTTCTTGATAATTACATTTCCAAATCATACATGTTCACACCAATTATTACAAACTCATGTGTAAATTTAATTTTACTTTTAATTGTTTTAGGTGTGCCAAAATTCTATTTTGTTATGTTTGGACATTATTTATAAAAAACCCATATAGAGTTTCCGGCAGTTTCCCACAGTTTCCGCCAGTTTCCGGCAGCAGTCAGTTTTCGGCAGTGCCGCCATGTTTTGGTTAGCTTCGGTTGCTCTCCAGCTTCGACAGTCGGACCGTGTCCAGAGGTTCCTGCGCACGGATACATGAGATGTAGATGAACGGCGGTTGTGCTGAGGGACGGATGGGCGAATGAAAACGACGCTGTTGACCGCGTGAAGCAGCAGACAGCGTCAGCGAGCCGGACCGGAGTAGCAACGAGCTAACATGCTAATAACAAGCCTTGCTGTAGCATGAACAGGTAGCCCACCAGGGGCACAGAGCCGACAGGCGACGGCCAGGAGCTCGCATCAATGTCCAACTGGCAGCTCAGATGTTGGATGGACACCGACCTATCATGCTAAAACGCAGAGAACAAGAAACAGTTGCGGATGCCTTTTGGAGGTGCTTATGCTAACAAACGCAGCTAATAGCGGAGCTAAAATGCTAACGAGGCGTGGTCTTTTGGATGGACACCGCAAAGAAACGGTGCAGTAAGTTATTCACTCTTTTTCCCTTCATTATGTATGGAGGTAACATGCTAACAGTCCTTCTTGTAAACAGTTTGGACCACGTGGAGCAGCACAAAAGCTGCAGAACTCGACCTGCAAGAGCTAACATGCAAACAGACGGAGACAGGCTTGACCAGCACAAAGTAAGAAATTTTATTTTTTTATTTACTATAATTGTCTCTAAATGTACTGTATCTGTTTTTTGATATTTATGTAGGGTACTGTGTTAGGATAGGCGAAGTGAACTACATTACAGTACAGTAATGGGCCTTAGAACACACATTGACACACAGAGCACTTAATGGTTTATTGGCCATAAAAGCAAGGACACATATTGCCTGTGGATTGCCATACATTACTACACCACAGTGTAACACCACAGAGCCTAAATGTGGCGGACAGTACATGTACTATGGCCTAGAGAAGGGGATCTGTTGTTATTTACGTCAGCAATGATGTGCAGATTACTGTAAACATTGATGGTGTCCCACTTTTCAAAAGTACAGTAGTGGTGTTCACTTCTGGCTAGTACTAGTGAAGTGTGGTAATTGGCCAAATAAGATGAGTGCCACAAAAACCAAACAGGCAATGAGGGATAAAATTAACCCTGGGGGTGATTGGATGACATCCCATTAATAAAGATAAAAAGTACTTCTGGTAAGTTTTGATACATTTAAAATGAAATGTATATCTTAATCCAAATATTGTTGAAATGTGTTTTTTTCTCTCTCTTCACTTAAGTCAAACGTCGTGAGTGTGAGAATTACAACCTGACTAGTCAGGCAGAGGAGGATGAGGAGGACCAGGACATGGTGACTAAATCCAAAAGGAGTCGCACTAAAAAAGTAGCTCCGGAGTTTTTTTTAAGCGGTATGTTTGTCATTCTCAAGTGATTTATACATATGTAATCTGCTGACAAAAATTGGGCCTAAAACTTTTTTCACATCAATGTTTGTGAACATTTTTTGCAGGATTAACATCTTCTGATGAAGAAGAGCGTGTCAGAGGTAATGGTTTTCTGTAGATTTTTTAATTCCGCTTTCAAAAGTAATGACCTTTTTAGTAAGCCCTTTTATTAAAAATGGGCATGCTTATTTTTCTTTAAATCACCTGTGTAGGTGTCCAGCTGCCAAACTATCCAACGCCTCCACAGAACTACTGAACAAAGCTAGTGAGTACTTACGAGGTCACTTTTTGAGTTTGTTTTTTATTTTTATTTTTTATTGCTCCACCCATCCAGTCCTTTAGAGCTGACCAAGAGGGTATCTGTCCGCCCTCTAAAATACCAACACAATTCTGACTGCTCGGATACAGATGAGACTCAGATTCTGACTCAAGCCAAGGTGACATCAATTTTCTTTTATCTAGAGTTCGGTATCATACAAATATACTGACAGTTCTCTCTTTATCATTGCGTACACAGAAGCCAAAAGCTCTCACTGGGAAGGACCCTGCAGAGGAATTCCTCGCCATGTACAGTGATACTCCGCCTTCAGACCTTCAACATGAGGAAAGTCAGACAGTGATTGAATTAAAGCGGCAGATCCAGGAACTGAAAGACGAGAATGCTAAACTGAGGGAGTTGGTTTTTCAAGGTATCACTTCACTCATTTAACAATTACACAGTCAATAAAATTCAAATAATTTAATCTGTTTTTACAAAACTGAACTTTGTAATAAAGAACAATATTTTGTTATCTAATTGGTACAGATCTGCCTGAACTCCTAAAGTCTATGAAGACTGTAATTAATCTAGCTGAACATCCTAAGAGGTACAGTTCAGAACTGAACACACCACAACTGCCACCTCAAAAAGTTCTCTGCAGTCCAGGCCTGGTCCATCATCTGCAGATTCACTGCCGTCCCTCTCCAGACCTACACCCTCAAGCTCCCCATGCGAGTCGGTCATTCCATCAACAAGGGATACCCTGTCATCTAAGGTGATTGGTTAATAAAGAATGAATAAAAACATTCATCACTATACAGTATCCTAAATGCACCTTTTGCATGTCTCCATTAAACAGGTGGAGATCCATCCTGGGACTGGAGTGACGGTCGAGAAACTGGCTTGGGCCTATGCTACCAATGCAAACTCGGCTACAGTTTTTGTGAGGCATCTGCTCCCAGCAGTCTTTCCTGCGGAGACTCTGCTGGTCAGCAATCTTCGAGGGGGGAAACGAGGCCGAGGAGATGCTCGTCTACCTCTGGACAAAAAAACTGGATGCTATCTACAGTAAGTTTTCAGACTTTTATTGTGTCAGAGTGTGACTACAGTACACATTAACAGTTTGGTGTACTGTGTCTGGTTCATTAAGGCCCAGGTATAGCTCTGCTTTCAGCCGAACGCCGCTCCCTTCGCGCGCGTTCACTGGCACAGCTCTACGTTTTTTCTCGCGTACATTCTCGCGTTTTCGCTCCAAATTCTTGAAGTAATTTGAGAAGCCACAGCGCAGAAACGTTCGCTGATTGATCATTTGCTGACACGCCTACTGAAATAATGACAGGTCGGGGGGAGAAAAAAAAGGCGAGCCGGCTGCTTCAGCGCAGCAGTGTTTTGTGTTTATATCTTATTAAAAAGTTATAAATAAATAAAAAAACAGGGAGCGCTGGTGCTGCAGCCCACAGCACACCAGGAAATCTGCAGAACCTCGCGCAGCTACGTAGGACCCGAGTTTAATTCGCTCGTGACAAATTCATTCATTTCCTCATCATTTCAGTCATGGAGTCAGCGGAGGAGGAAGCGATTACTTGACTTTTGGCAAAAAAACAAAAGAAAAGTCCAGATCAGGGACGAAGAAGAGGAATTTAATACATTTGTGTCACATCCAAAACAGTCCGGCGCCGGGCAGTTTATTGTGCGACAACGCGCCACGCGTACGCAGTCGTAAAATTTGAGCTCTGCGCGTTCGTGCCCTGCGGGGCTACGCTTGTGCCTCGCACTCGAACTGCGTCGAGCGCCGTACGGCCGAACGCCGAGCTATACCTGGGCCTTGACTTTATGAAATGGATTTCTTAGTAGATCTAAAAAAGCTAAGTCTGGTCCTCTGGACATTCAAAAAATAAAACAAAACAAAGCACAAAAAAAATAGTAGAAACGTTTCGTCTTTCGTCCGAAAGACTTCCTCAGTCTGAGTTGCTGTATTCAGCTCAGTCTTATAAATAGCACCTCTCACAGTGTATCAACCAGTTGGCTGATTTTTTTTGCTTTTTTTGTTTTGTTGTTTGAATGTCCAGAGGACCAGACTTAGCTTTTTTAGATTTTTCTACCTGGATTATTGAGCATGCATCAGGGTATTTCTTAGTAGACATATAGAGTGATATAAAATGTTTTAACCCCCACACCTTGATGTAAATAACCTTCTAATGTTGATTTTTCTTGGTTTCTTTCAAATTAACAATTGTACTGATATTCTTTTTCCATGTCCCTTTTGTGTTCATACGTAGGTGCAACTCTTGAGCGGTGGCCTGGGACACAGCCCTCCAGCAGTGGAAGCACGATCAATGGAAAGATCACAGAGCTTCGCGCTAAAAGTAAAAATGTCTAATTGAGATTAAATACATTGTTCTGTGA
>JBBPBX010013511.1:0-11878 GCA_038048925.1 Garcialebias charrua
GATTTAATAACTACGTTGACAAGAATTCAAATTAAAACAAACAGACAGTTGGACCTTTCTGTTGGCACATTACTTAAAGTTTACCATGATGAAAATAAACATAAGGAGGAGTTTAAGGAGGAAAGATAAAAGATTGAAATGAAATGGTTGAATCTTATCTTGAGATGTTTAACCAGTGATGGCACCCTCTGCTCGGTTTCGGCTGGACGTCCGTCCCGTGATGAAACACTTTTACCTTCGTGAAGATGATCCTGTCTCGACTCCGGTAAATTAGTCAAGCCAGACGTGCATGCTGCTGCGTTTTACAGGCGACCACTTTCATCTTGCCACGGTCTCGAGACCGTCTGCGTCGGCCTCCCAGAGTGATGCCTGGTTCTGGTTTTGTTCAAGATAACTTCAGAAAGAGTGTCACCGCTTGGAGCTGTGACACTCGAAGGGTTCACAGCTGACGTGCTGTTTGAACCTTTGCTGAAGACGTGGGTCGAGTTGGCACAATGACCGGGCGTCTCCAGCTTTCTCCAGGGAGAGAAACCAGTTGGCAGTTAGTTCTCTTCCAAAAACTCTAACTTCCAAATAGGAAGTGCCCATTATATGGGGGAGGTGGGGTCTCCCCACCTCCTCAACGGCTACAGGCTGGTTAACAAAATAAAAGATGGAAGTATGATCCCATAGGCAGAAAGTCTCTTGACGGACAGCAGGAAAACTGTTTACATAAACAGCCAGGTGGCCTGCTGGTGAGCACAGAAAATGTTATGGCTAACTTCATAGACAACACAAGAGAAGGGAGAGAACAGCTCTTACCCTGACTTCTGCCTTAGCGACAGAGTCTGCTTATTTTGCAGAAATAAAACCAGCAGAAGGTCATAGTCATGCAAGTAACAGATCATCATTAAAAATGACAAAAATATACTGTAGATCAATTCTGAATTAACACACATTAAAGAGAAAGTTCAATCTGATTAATTAGTGTCCATTAATTCATAATAATTGTTAAAAAATATAAGTGTCAATTTGTCTCCTTGAGGGCTTCAAGAAGGTGTAACACTTAAGAGTTTCAGAGAGATGTGGAGAGGTGTACTTGAAGGTCAAGACAGAGGCCTATATCACTACAGTTGCTACCCGAGTCCCATCAGATTTCCTGGTCTTCTGGTGTGTTGGACCAGCGATCCATGGTTTTATTTTATTTTATTAGGACGTTTTATTAACATATAAACACAGAGCAACTGCAGTGAGAGAAAATTCAACAGGAGGCGGAGCTGAAGTCAAGCAGACCATGGGGGAGCAGCCATCAGCAGAGGCCACGTCTCCAGCAAGAATCGTTTCTCTATAACAGAAAGTCCAGACCCTAGTACGAAGCGAAGTGAAGGACAAGGGTCTGGTTTTAACCAAGCTAACAAATCTTGGGTGTTGAATGAAAAATCCTTCAACAAACATTAATGTTTTGTATTATTTTTCAGTTTGCTCTTCTGGTTGGTGATTTCCATTTGCTTGCTATCAAAGATGGGTTTGTCACTATGCCAGAGAGTGAGTTCTCCTTTGGGGTGCTTGCATCCCCCGGGCCCTTTGCAGAAGACTTGTGGCATGAGGTGCTGAAAACAGTTCTGCCTCGGACCCCCGATGTAGTCTGTGTTTTGGCACCCAGCAGCAACTTGACCACCAGCGGCACCTTCGTGAAGGCGGGAGAGGACTTTGGCCTTTTGTTGGATGTTGTCAGCAACCTCTCTGCTAATGTAAGTTAAATATTCACTGGATTTATTCATAATCAGATGTATGTGAAAACATGGCATATTTGTTTACGCAGGGCTTAAATACCTCCGGCCAGGGGTCGGATTTCCGGCTTTTGACCAAACTGTAAAAAAAAAAAAACTTTGCCTCAACTTAACTGTGATTGATGGACAGCGATTACATCCAATCACATTGAAGTTCACGTTGTTTTGACCAATCACAAACAGGAAGGCAGGTCTTAGCGTGTGCATGTGGCTTCAGTCAAATCAATGCGGAGGTCGTCACACCGCCCGGGACAAAATATAGTTTTACAAACAAGTGGCGCTCTGCCTCCTCCGTAAAGGCCGAGTTGCGCTTTGGTCCGCTGGCCCTCTGCGCGCGCACTGAGCCGTGCGGCTTTGGCGTTAACAGGAGGCAATTTCTCCTCCTCATGTGTCCGCGCCTCCTCTGACTGTCCTCCCTTTCAGCGAATCAGAGCGCAAGGTACGTGTTTCCAATGAGCGACCGGAAAAAGAGAGAGCAGGTGTTCTGTGTGTGTGTGTGCGCACGTGTGTTTTTGAGGAGTGAGCTAAAGCTCTACCTTGTTCTACAAAATAAAACTCTGTTTGGCTGGACTCCGTCTGCAGCGAATCAAAGTGCAACCCTCTCCACACACACACACACACACACTGCTGAACACATAAACAATCCCCCTCCCTCCCTCCTTTCTGACGGAGGCTCCAAGTTGCTGGTGAAGATTCTCAGAGGCTCCAAGTTATTTCTTTAGGATTGAACAGAGTTCAGTGCAGATAAAGTCAGTGACAGCTTAAATAAGAAGGTTGATTTTCCCTCTGGGGAACATGAATAAGTAAAGTTAAATAATAAAGTCTGTAGTTAAATAAAACAGGTTTTTGAGCTGCATGCATTCAGCTGGGAGGTTACTTGTTGCTCTCTAAATTAGTTATTGAATCAAGTTACTTATGTAGGTAAACATAGATGTTTAACCCTTTAAAATACACCAGAATACAGGAAATGGCATCTACTTTATTCCAAATTTTCTGGGGGAGGACCCCCAGACCCCCCACCAGTGTACCTGCCCCCACCCCTTACAAATGCTTCTGATGCAAATGCTGGTAAGACATTTTCATTAGAGTTTTAACAGTCTGTGTTCACATGAAACTTTGTCCACGGCACAGAACATCTGTGTGTTGATGCTGGAGATGACTCCAGCTCTTACTATGAAAGTTATTTAGAATGCTGGGAGTCCTAAAACCAGCTCTGTGGAACTTCCTTTTAGATTGTGATATTGTGTATTCTAAATTTATTGCAGAAGAATTGACTGAAATGTGTCTGTTCAATGTGGCGTTGAGTCTTTTTTTGAGTTGTTTTTGCTGCAGGGCAGTTCTCTGGGGCACATATTTTACATTAAGTTCAGATACATTGAAACCTCATGTAAGTCATTGTTACTTGAAGCTGAATTGTTTAAAAACTGTTTGCACTTTTCAGAGAGCATTTGTAATAAACGTTGACAAAATGTTACGATTTTATTTGATCAACAACACAAAAAAGTTTCAGGCTCAGGATTTTTTTTCACTGTAAGCCCTGGTTTACATAATTTATTTTGATTGAAATTTACAGGTGGTTGTTGTGGACTTTCCACCACGTCTCCGCGTGGAGGAAGAGCTGCAACAGCAACTGCGGCGAGAGTACCATGGTGTGGCTGCTCGGAGAAGTAAGTGATGTGCACAATCAGTGTTTTTACTAAAACTACAGTAAATGTTCATTTTATGTCACACCTAGGAATAATTTCGAGTTACCAATCAGTCTAACATGCATGTTTTTGGTCTGTGGGAGGAAACCGGAGTACCCAGAGAAAACCCACGCATGCACGGAGAGAACATACAAACTCCACTCAGAAAGGCCACTGGACCGGGATTTGAACCGGGGTCCTGCTTGCTGAGAGGCAGCAGCTCTACCAGTTGCGCCATTGTGCTGCCTGTGTAACTATCAATACTGAAATTAGAACAGTACGGGTACACCTTCCTGATGAGTTTTCAGCTCAGTGCCAGTTAAGGTTGAATTTGAAACAAATGACTGAAAAACAGACTCGTTTGACAGGAGTATCTACTGTATCAATAAATTACTGGTGTCAGCCTGGCTGGCATTAAGAGTGACAGTTAGTTCTTTTTCTGTCTAGGTGTTCAGTACCTGCCGGTCACTCAATACTTCCCACTGAGCAACACAGACTTGTGGTGCAGGGATGGCGTATGTTAATTTTTTCTTTTTTTCATTATAAAAATGTTGTTTAGGCTTGTTGTATGTAATAAAATGTGTTCTGTAACTGTGTTGTAGGTTCACCTGAGCGAGCGTCCTGGGATGGAGGTCCTTGCTCAGTTGCTGCAGGCTGCAGTCTGCTTGCAACTTGAGTTAAGTGCACCGACATCTCCAGTTCCTGTGGTGACGGCTTCCCACCCAGAGGTGAGACGTTCCTCCCCTAGGCTGGTTGTGGTCGGTGAGGTGGCTGCTCCACGTCGTTCGGACCCCTTTGACTGGACTGTTGTTTTTGGTGGCCAGAAGGTACTGGATACATGTTCCATTGATTTCAGGACATTTGTGCATTTTCAAAGGAATTTGTTGCAACTGAAAATAATTTTTCAATGTCGCGTGGGATCCAGGGTGATGATGGCTGTCCACACGCCACTGGGAGGATGGTTGACCAACAGGTATGGTTTTCCTCATCTCAGAGCAAAACATTGTGTAAAAAACTTTGTGTGAAACATCAATGTATGGATTAATCCATTTTAAGCACGTTTTGTTTTTTAATTTTACAGGGAGACCTGCTGGACTTTTCCATCCCCCCGAATCCTGTGTGGTTCAGCCCTGCGTTGTTGAAGAAGATGGACCGAATTGTTCCTGCATCTGGCTGTGATGCTCCATTGCTTTCATGTTCTCCAAAGGGGAAGAAGGTACGTTATTATTTTCTTGGAATAATCATTCCAATTTGATGTGCCACAGTTGGTTTAAACTTCTTTCTTTTATTAGAAGACCAGTCCGAGACGTCGTCGTCGTCCAATTCCCCATCCCTCCAAGCAGACAACGGAGGAGCAGCAGGTGTGACACTTGTTTCAGAGCCTATATCACAGACTTTGAGATAAACAGATGTATTTGTGTATTTTGCACCAATTTGATAGCTTCTGTTGATTGTTAGGTGGAGGGAGCTCCGAGAGAGACGACCAGGCCAGCCCGTCGCCATCCAAGGAGAAGGGTCCCCACGATGGAGGCCGAGTCCTCAATCTACATGGAGGACCATGTTCGGGATGATGACTGCCAGGTAACCTGAATACACACTGTAAACCCTAATAAGTTAACAGTGTCGGGTTATCTCATTTGCCTGAACTCGAAAAAGTCTTTTGACACCAACAGAGGACGCTGGACAACTCCACTCATTTAGTCTTTCTTTTATTTTCTCTGATGCTCCATGAGTCACAGGTTGAAAACCTTAAATAAAAACACATTTACATAAATTACTTTCCCAATCAACAAAATTAAACCCTTAATAGAAAATTATTAAATAGAATTTAAGCTTTACCTCTATATTTCAAAATGCAGCAAATATATACACACAATCTTGTTTAAAGAGAAAAATGTAAAACCAGACAACATAAATTTACATTTCTCCTGTTAATTTACAAAAGATAATTGAAAAGAAATACATACCAAAAGCATCTCTGTGGTTGCCAAACACTGAGCAGCAAACTGAGGCAAAAAAGGCAAACAGCTGCTGGTACTAATTAAAGCTTACTACCTGAAGGCCAGGTAGCCACACCTACATTTCTGGCACAACATTGCCATCTCCTGTGCAACCAGTGTAACTACTAAAATAAATTAAATCACAGATTGAACAGTAAATGAAACAGAGATAATGATGTAACAAAACAAACAGAACTCAAATTTTTTTTGTAACGATTACATAATAAAAATTTAGTGATGTTTAAAAAAAAATTAAGTTTATATAAACTAAAAATTGCAAGTGCAGTTGTCTTAAATTATCTCAGCATTAACTTATAAATCTTGATATTTCTCAACTTATAATTAGGGAGTACAGTACTTAACATGAAATTTTCAATATTTTTAGCTCATATAATACTTGAAATACACTCAATTTTTTTTATAATTTTCAACACAAATACGGCTTGAAATAAACTTAAACTTTTCTATATTACTCAGCTCATAATCTAGGGAACATGCACTCAAAATTGACCCGATAATGAAATACCGTATTTTTCGGTGTATAGGTCACACCTTTTTATGTTTTTTTCGAGGCCTGCGACCTATACACCAGTGCGACCTATTTATGGATTTTTTCCCATATTTTTAGACCGATTTTTGGCTGAGTTATGAACCTTTTTCACTTTTGCATAAAATGGTGCAGTACCACTTTCGACCGCTAGGGGTGCAGTGCAGTACCACTTCCAGAGGAGTACACCGACCCAAGAAGAAGAAGTAGACCGTTTCCAACTCATGTGCCCGAAAAAAAGCTCCTCTGCTTGGGCTGATTCTGTCTGTCTCCTGGGCTGGATGTAGCTTATGTTAGCTCTGTTTGTTTGCTGTTTGTCAGCAAGATAAGTCAAGAACCACTCAGCGGATTTTTCTGAAACTTACAGAATGGAATGGAATCACATTGTGGACGTTTACAAGTGAGTACCTTTATTAGATGTTTGAGATAAAAGAATTAAAAAAAACATCTTTTTGTAGCATTTAGCTTCTAGTGTTAGCTTCCGTATTTGTTATAAATAGCTTCGAAACCACTCAGTGTATATTTTTTCTGCTTACAGAGTGTAATTATAGGAGCTTTAATGTACGTTACTATGATCTCGATAAAACATTTGACCTAAAATTCGATTTTTTATTCGTGTTCTGAGAGACAGACTTCCCGTGTTAGCATTCGTTTTTATTTCAGTTTACTTCTGTTTACGTCATAAATAGCTTCAAAACCACTCGGTGTATATTTTTTCTGCTTACAGAGTGTAATTATAGGAGCTTTAATGTACGTTACTATGATCTCGATAAATTATTTTATTAAATATATATACCATTGATTATATATATATATATNAGATCAGCTGGTGTTGAAAGCGACAGAATAGTAATGGGTCTTTATTGCAATGGTTTGTCATCTGAGTGTCCAAAATCTTCTTTTAAAAAAAGTCTTCAGTTGATCCAAAATGCTGCTGCCAAAGTCTTATGCCGGGTTCCCACCAAACGCGTTTCGCGCAGCAAAAACGCTCCTACCGCACAGTGTTTGCTGCTTGTCAACAGATGTCTGTTCACATCGAACGTGTCTGATGACGCGCAGTTGGAGAAGCGTCTGGCTCCTTTTCCGGTCGGGTTTGTTTAGTTTTTTTGTACACTGGGCAGATAAGATCAGCTGTTCGTGAGCCCTGTTACTACTTGAGTGGGTTTTCTACGAGCCGAACTGCAGCTCCGAAAGTCTTTGTTGAGATTAAAACTTTTTATGTTTGGGGTGATCGTACGCTCGAGCGGACAGCGGCAACTGTAAAAATGCCAAGCTTCTTACCGGAGGCTGGTTACTTCATGGAGGCTCATTGGGTAACTTTGAAAAGTCCAAAAAAAGTCCCGTTGTTGTTGCGTCATCACATAGCAGAGTCTCTCCCGATTGGTTGCTGCGACGCGGCGAGCAGCCGAAGTCGGTCAAAGTTCATTTAGTTGAACTCTGGCAGTCGCTGCCTGGACGCGTCGCGGGCGCGGAAAAGACCTGCCGCGCTGCTCGGGCTGATCAAGATGCGCCGCGTCACGCTTCGCCGCCGCTCCTCCACATAGACTTTGCATGTAAAGTGGCAGCGTTGGCTGCCTGAAACGCGTTTGGTGGGAACCCGGCATTAACTGGAGTTGGTAGGAGGTATCATATTTTTTCATTCAACCTTTATTTAAACAGATAAGTCACACTGAGCCTTGAAGACTCATTTACAAGTGAGATCTGTTGGACAGACAATAAAAGTTGTGAAAAACGACACAATAGGGTTTGGAGACAAAAAAAATCCTAACGCATTTTTGACCTCTGTTTGTGGGTCAAACACATTTTTGACCTCTGTTTGAAGGTCAAAAATGTAATGAAAAAAAATCTTGCACACAAGCACATAATGACACCGACATTACGGAAGAGTTCTCAAAGGAGGTGAGCAGCCAGCCCGTAGAGGCACTGCAGAGTTCAGATAAAAAAAAACACTCCGTTCATATACAGTAGTTCCCTCTGGATAGATCTGTGCACACTCATGGGGGGGCTGCCGAGGATGGCCAGAGGCGAATCCAGAGTCCTGAAATGATGACATAATGTTTATTCAGCTGGGCTCCTCTGAAAACTCTGTGGAATTCCTCAGTAGAAGGTTTGGGAGAGGGAGAGCGTCAGGTTTACAAAACTTCTACAGGCGTGTTGAGATAAGACGGCCTGTCAAGGCCAGTCAGGGAGCCGAAAGTCAGATAAACATGATTGTTTGGGGGACAGGCAGAACTTTAATGACATCTACCTTCAGTCTGTGTCGGTCCACTCGCTTCCAAAATGTCCAAATTAAAATGACCATACCAATGGAATGTGCCTGAGAAAATCTCCGAGATCTAATCCATTCAGCCAAAAGTCTGGGTTTTCGAGACATAATAATATTAATAATAATTAATTTAATTTATAACGCACTTTTCATTAACAAAAATCTCAAAGTGCTACAAAGTGCAACTAAAATCAAAGATAAAATAAAAACAAGTGATAAAATCAAGTAAAATCAATCAATAAAAAAATCAATAATAAAATCAATTAAAATAATGATAATATCAAGTAACATGAACCAAGCCATCATGTAAGGCAGGCAGCCTGACCAGGTCCAGATTTGCTGCCGACGTCTTCCTTGTGTGTTGATAGACCAGGAACCAGCCAAATCCAAAAAGCAGGAACCAGTTATCATAAATCCAATTAAATATGCGTCCTTAAGATCCACAGATGACAGCAGAGATAGACACATCATCAAGTCTTCCAAGTCGATGAGATATCCAGCTGTGTGCATGCCAACAGGGCAAATCGGCTCGCCTACAGCCTGTCTTCTTTTTGAAGAAATGTTATCAGTTGTGTTGAGGGACCAACTGACCAAATTGAAGTCCATAGTTATGATTCGAAAGATTTTGTAGAAGAGAGGCTCTCAGACAGTTTCACAGACAAGACAAAGCAAAAGCAAAGCGGAGACCGAGAGGAGACATCCGCCCTTGAGAAGAGCATGTGTTGTGAAAATGATACCTCTCCAGTTTTAGCTTTTCTCCATTGGCTCCCTGTCAAGTCCAGAATTGAATTCAAAATCTTACTTCTAACCTACAAAGCTCTCAACAACCTAGGTCCATCTTATATTCGAGATATTGTTCCATATTTTCCTAACAGAGCACTTCACTCTCAGACTGCAGGTTTATCCTGCTAAGTGTTAGCAAACAGTAGTGATTTCGGTCAGCTGCGCTCAGTCTGCCTGTCTCAGAGAAGGGCCAGACTGAGCGTGTAGGTTGTGTAATGTAAAATTTACTCTTACATACTGAATTTCACTGAGTTTTTTTCCCTGTATGTTGCTCTGTGGCATAAAAGCAGCCACTGCAGTAACAATTTTACATTATTAGCCGGTTAGAGTTTTTCTTCTTTGCCTTAATGTTGGTCAATAAGGCCAAAATGCCTCACTAAATGCCTCAGGTAATGCCATGAGCTTCACTACCTCCACCATTACAGCCATGTTGTTTGTTAGTTTGTCCGAAGTTAGCTCACCCTGGGTTACATTTCCTCGTGGGTGGAGCAATCTTACCATTCACGCAAATTATTTGATAATGTTCTTATAAAAACAATTCCTGAATGTTGATCATACTGTGTTAATGCTGCATGTTTGTCTCTTGACCCTACAATTGGGTAAGGTTACAGTAGACCTAGCCCATTTCTGGAGTTTTAATTAGGTATTTTAAGCTACTAACAAACATGATGGATGATGATTACTGTATATTGCTTTATGCTAGGCCATTGGTAAAAAGGAGTGATTATTATTATTGTTTCATATTGGCTAGTGATTTTTACCCCCTAAAACTTAACATAGGCTACACTATGTTTCTTAGACTGTGACTAGGATGCATGAGAGAAGCGGAGCATGCTTTGTTCACACAAGGAGAGCTGTTGGTCAGGCCACTATATTGTTGTGCCATTAACTCTACAATAGTTAGTGAATCAAGTGTTATATAGGTAAAACTAGACATTAAACAACCCATTAAAATACACCAGAATACAGGAAATGGCATCTACTTTATTCAAAATTTGTTGGGGGAGGACCCCCAGACCCTTCCACCAGTATGTCCCTTGTAAAAATATGCTTCATTCTGACACCATTGGCCACTATAATAATAATAATAATAATGAATTCCATTTATAATGCACTTTACATTAATAAAAATCTCAAAGTGCTACAAAGTGTAACAAAGCAAAGATCAAAATAAAACAAGTGATAAAATCAATAATAATATCGACTAAGATCAAAGATAAAATCATGTGGATGCAGATTAGGCTTGCTTAAAAATAAATAAAATAAAACAAGTGATAAAATCAAGTAAAATCAATAATGATATCAGCTAAGATCAAAGATAAAATCATGTGGAGGCAGAATAGGCTTGCTTAAAAAGAAAGGTCTTTATGCTGCTTTTAAAGTCAACCAGTGACTGTGGAGCTCTCAGGTCGTCAGGGAGGGAGTTCCACAGGCGGGGGGCAGCCACACAGAATGCTCGGTCTCCCATGGTCCTCAATTTGGTCCGAGGAATATGAAGGAAATTACTGTTCTGTGATCGTAGAGACCGGGTGGATGAATATGGTGCAAGAATGTCCTTTAGATAGTCAGGTGAAGTGCCGTGCAAGCATTGATGGGTAATGAGAGCAGTTTTGTACTGAATTCTGTAGGTGACAGGAAGCCAATGGAGGTTATGGAGAATGGGTGTAATATGTTCAAATTTACGAACTCTCAACAGAATCCTTGCTGCACTGTTTTGAATGTATTGAAGTTTCTGAAGGTTTTTGCCAGGGATACCAATAAGGTAGTCCCCGACTTACGAGCGAGTTCCGTTACAACGAGTTGCTCGTAAAGCGAAAATTCGTAACTTGGAACGGCCGCCACGTGTCTCGTAAGTCCGGAATTTCGCTCGTAAGTTGGAACGGTTTTGCTAGCGCGACTACAAACACTCGTTTTTCATCGAAAAACTGCTTACGAGTGCATAAAAATGATCGGAAACGTGTGTCCACATGTTTAGCTAACGAACTGTGGTGAAAAAACACAGAAAAACTTCGGTATTTTTTGCGTTTTTTCCAAAAATTCGCCAGCTCGTAAGTCCGGAACCTCGTAGGTCAGAGCGCTCGTAAGTCGGGGACTACCTGTAAACAGGGAGTTGCAGTAGTCGAGCCTGGAGGAGACAAAGGCATGGACGAGTTTCTCAGCATCAGGAAAAGTCAGAGATGGGCGAAGTCTGGAGATGTTTCGAAGATGGAAGAAGCAGGTTTTAAACAGATGCTTAATGTGATTTTCAAATGTAAGATGAGAGTCCATTTTTATTCCAAGATTTGTAACAGAGGTGGAGAGGGGGATGTCTTGACCAGAGAAGGAGATTGTTGTTAAAGTTGATGTTTGTATCTGGTGAGGGGTGCCAATCAATATGGCCTCAGTCTTCGAGCAGTTTAATTGAAGAAAGTTCTGATTCATCCATGCCTTTATTTCCTCCAGGCAGGCAGAGAGAACAGTGAGTGAAGACGGAGATAGGGATGATGATGATGTTCCAGTCCTGATGTAAAGCTGTGTGTCGTCGGCATAGCAGTGAAAAGAAATGTTGAACTGATTAATAATTTGACCTAAAGGCAGCATGTAGAGGGAAAACAGCAGGGGCCCCAGAACTGACCCCTGAGGGACACCACAGGAGACACCGACTGTCTGGGAAGTGGCATTGCCAAGGCTAACACATTCCAGCCTATTGGAGAGGAAAGATTTGAACCAGTCCAGGACAGTGTCACAGAGACCGACCTCCACATGAAGACGGTGGAGGAGGATACTATGGTCCACAGTGTCGAAGGCTGCAGTGAGGTCAAGGAGGACAAGGATGGAGGGAGAACCAG
>JBBPBX010013511.1:17872-52278 GCA_038048925.1 Garcialebias charrua
TATGTATGTATGTATGTATGTATGTATGTATGTATGTGTATATATATACAGTATATAGAAGACAGACAGACAGACGTGCACACACAGTGTATACACTATTAATCATTAAAATGTTAAAGTTTTTTTCCCCCACAGATGCCATCTGACTCTTGCCTACTACTATGTATATTTTTCATTTGTATAATAATAAATGGTCAAAGAATAAATTTTGGAGATGTGCACTTTTCTAAACGTCATAGTCAATTTTCTTTCCATCCTCATGCGAGCTCTTTTAGAAATCCAAATTCAAGGTTGCAAGTTTTGTTTGGCAGGTTCATTCGCAGGAACCATTTGTAAAGATCACCTTTAATTAAAATGATGCTAAATTACGCCGGTCGTGACTTGAATGGAACTGGAAACTCCTTTGAGGTTGACTTCAAGCCTCTGTTTACTTTTAATTATGCATGTAACAAACTGAAAACAAAATCTGAGAAAACAAAGAAAAGTCAGTTTCTCTGTCATTTGTTTAACTTGTCAAGATTCACAAAGATAAATTCAGCCAGTCTCTTGTCAGATATTTGTGCTGTACTACAAATAAAGCACATTGGCCCAGGAGATAAGAATTTAGTAGAAAATGTTTGTTAGAATCATGTCCTGCAAGAAACACAAACAAAGGCCAAGTTCGGGTTTATACTTAAATGTATTTATTTTTGTTGCTGCATAAACACCATGTCCCACCCTCGCTCCTCTGGCTGGTTGAAGCAGACTCTGCCCTTCCTGAGTCGAGTTTTGCTGGCGTTAGTTTCCCTCTGCACCCTCTGTCCCTGCAGGCTCAGTGTGGGACACTGAATCAAAGTAAGGATTCAAATCGTGTCTTTCTTTTTCCAGGTTGGTATTTTATCATTTTTCGTCCACTTAACATGCCAGTAATGAACCAGATTACAAACGAATAGATCTGTACCAATCTGAAACGAGAAACTGGAACCTGCATTTAATTTAAATCCACCAAAACCATCCATTCATTATCTTTTACCCACGTCTTCCTTTTTGGATCATAGTGGTCACTCGTACTCATGGCCAGCAGTCACTGTATGAGAGGTGAGGGACACCATGGACAGATCTCCGGTCCATAACAGGGACACAGAGACAAATGAGACAAACCATTCACTCTCTCACTCACACCTATAGGATAATGATGTAACGATCTCAGGGAACCCAGATTATATGAGATGACAGCGAGACAGGTCTCCAAGACATAGAAGGTTAACAGTGCTTTATTTACAGTGAACAATATTATGCAGTTAACATGGAACATCTCTGGAACCCTGGGGAGCAAGGAGAGTGGTCAGGCAGGTTCTTCTCATAGGACAAATATCTGAATATGTTTTTTCTTTCCTTACGGTATAGAACTGGACAAAGTGAGGATGGTGGTCCAAGGAGTTCCAGAGTGTGGACACTCTGGGACGCAGGCATGGCAGGCAAGTGGCTGGGGGTCAAGGAGACAGTAGAGGTAGTCCACCAGGAGAATGGCTTGGCAGATCAGGATCTAAACGGACTCAAGAAGGAGGACAGTTGGCATCTTAATGATCCAGCAGAGAGTTGAGCTCGTCTGCAACCTTAAGTACTCCTGGGTCATCATGAGGGGAATGGGTTGCAGGTGCTTGTTAGACGCCATCTTATGGGGCCAAGATGGTGTAGGGGAACCGGACTTGGGACCCGATGGACCCAGGTTCGAACCCCAGTCACGGCATAACTTGTGGTGTGTTTGAGCAGCACATCTCATCCCAACTGCTCCCCGGCGCGCTTTCTATGGCTGCCCACTGCCCCACCTGGTGGTGATTGGGTTAAATGCAGAGTCAAATTTCGTCTTGTATGGAAACATACACAGATGACAAAAATATGACATTATTATCTTGGAACTCGAAGGCTGCAGAAGCTTGAACTCTCACAAGAGTTACCAGTCGGCCTAACAGGCATGTTTTTGGTCTGTGCAAGGAAACCGGAGTACACGGAGAAAACCCATGCATGCACGGAGAGAACATGCAAACTCCACCCAGAATGCCCCCCCCCCCCCATCAGTAATTCAATCCGGCAACCGTCTTGCTGAGTGGCGGCAGCTTTATCAACTGCACCCCATGCCGCCCTAATTCTGTTAAAACCTTCTGGCGATTTGTTGCAAATTGTAATGAAATCAAAACTTGTGAAATCTGGTTGAAGTTAAAATTAACTTACAGTATTTTCTGGTGTATAGGTCGCACCTGAGTATAGGTCGCACCATCCATATATAGGTCGCACCTGAGTATAGGTCGCACCTATGTCAAAATGTGGACCGTGTTTAGCTCTGCTGCAAATGTCTCTTCCACAGGAGCGCACAGCAAGGCTTTTAAGAAGATTAACACTTAAAAACAATTAATTGTTTGATAAAAAATTATAGCAAATATGTGTCTGAGCTGAACTTTTCTTTAATAAATGAATAATTTTAGCAGGATAAACACCTAAAAATATATATTTGTTAGCTGACATTATTGTAAGAGTGTGTCTCAGTTTAATTTTTGTTAATAAATGATTACAAATCAGCTTATTTTATAAAAACAACATATATAGGTCGCACCTGAATATAGGTCGCAGGCCATGAAAAAATTATAAAAAAGGTGTGACCTATACACCGGAAAATACGGGGTACACTTTTTTGTAATTGGCACAATGTGGAGATTTTTATTCAAATAAATTATATACACAGCCCACCTTGATCACAATATTCAAACTAAATCATATGGGATCAAAAATAATGCTACAAATATATTTTTATAGACTCTTCTCAACACTCTGTCATCCAGAACAATGCTACAGTAGAATATATTCTTACTGGTGGGAGGCTGGCAACTAGAGAGTCAGTGTCTTATGAGAGCAGATGGACCAGTGCCCCAATAACTCTTCGGACCAAATGTGACTCAGTCATGACGGCTGTCTTTTAACTTGTGGCATCTGCTTCAAAGTCTGTCCTGCTGAAAGGTTAGAGGACGGTGAACAGTAAAGTTGTGGCACAGTGTCTGATGCAGGAAGTTGAGCATATGTTCTTGAAAGACAGAACTTTTGAGAAAAAAAAAAGCTGCTGGCCAAGTTTGTTGAAGTACACAGTTTTATCTTAACTTGAAAAAACAAACACTCCCCATTTGAAACACTAGAGCCAGTTAGGCAACATTAATATAAAGACCAAAAGAAAAGACAAATAAACTTCTCACATACAGTGATAAATGTCCAGATTTAACATGTTCTAGATTGTCTTTTTTCAACATGATGCTACAAACATTGTTCACATCTTTTTGGACAGACTTCAAATCCTTAACTTTTCAGAACATAATGCTTCCCAGTGACTGTATACCATCTTTTGATTTTGCCAACTGGAAAGAAGTAACCAGCAGTAGATGCTGTAGAAAAACAAATACATGAAAGTGCTTACAGTGATGGTTCAGTTACTTTGTGGAGGTATTCTGTCGAAAGTTATGAACTATTAATAGCGTAACTGTGTTAGCTTTCTGAACAACAGTTTGGAGAAATAGAGTTTACTTATGTGGAGGAATGTGCGATATATACGGTACAGGGTAGAAACAATAGACCAGGGGTCACCAACGTGGTGCCCGCGGGCACCCGGGTGCCCCCAAGGACCATTTGAGGTGCCCTTGGACCTGTTCTAAAAATAGCACAACTCACTACTAAGCTGCATTTAAAATTTAATTTTATTCAGTTGTTATTCTTTTTTTGTATTTATATATACGGTATTTTAAAATGTCTTATCTTAAAAATATGTTCTCAAAAATATGTTTATTTTACTTTTTTTTTAATTAACACTTTGTTATTTCCGAAGAGTTTATCAAACTGGTGCCCTTTGTATGACTCAGTACCCATGAAGTAGCTCTCAGTTTCAAAAAGGTTGGTGACCCCTGCAATAGACATTTAACCTATGATAGAGATCTGTATTCTACTGGCTAATCGCAGTAATGCTGTGTCTGATGTAAAATCAGTTGTCAGATTTAACTGTTAGTTTTTTTTTTTTAAACTGTGTAAATGGTGTTAAAGTCTTTTTTTCCCCCAAGAAATAAAGTCTTTTTTTTTCAAGAACTAAGTAGCGAAGCTACAAGCGAACTACAGTAGCCAGCTTGCCGTACTGTTGCCGTATTCGGATGCATGTGCAAAACGCTGCGTTCCGTCGAAAGTTAAAGTAAGTGTTGGTAAGCTTTAGAGAGTGCATTTGTGCAAAAAAAAAAAAGAGAAGAAAAGAGGAGGGTTAAATCTGCTCTCTGATCTGTGAAAAGAATGCTGCGTTGTGTGATTTTACTGCGAGACCCTCTCTAGTCAAAGCCGAAGAGGAAACTGGTCGCCATTTTGTGTCAGCTCTCCTTCAAGTGGAAGGAAACGCCCACTGGAGGAACTCCTCCTTTGCCTTTTAAGCCAAACCTTCACCTGTCAGAAACTGACCCACTGGACTGGTGGAGACTGCACCAGGTTAATTTTCCAAGAATGTCAAGACTGGCCAAGAAATACATTTGCATTCCAGCCATGAGTGCTCCTTCAGAAAGAGCATTTAGCATTGGTGGCAACATTGTTTCAAGCCACTGGTCTGTTAAAGCCTGCGACTGTGGACAAGCTGGTGTTCTATGCCAACAATCTTTAGACTCTTAACAAATGACAGTGAGATTTTGAATTTTAATAATGTAAAGTATTTTCAGTGTAAAATGCTGCTCCGTTGCTGTTCATTTCTTAAGTGAGAATAATGGAAACTGTTAAGAGTTATCAACATATTCTTTTGTTTAAAACATATGGCTAAAACTACATTTGATATATTTTGCACTGTTTTGCACTACAAGAAAGAAGACCAATACTTGATTTGTTTTTAATTTTATTTAAAAACTCTCTGGACCTAGTAGTGGAATTTTCTTGATTAAGATTATTTTGTGGTATAGTCGTTTTCAAAATAAATGCTGGCAAAATGACATTATGTTTTTTTTCCCCTCATTCCGATTGCAAGTTTTATACCAAAAAGATATCATCATATATATTGTTAGAGCCATCCATCGCAATAGATATTGTGGTATGAATTTTATGACATATCGCACATCCCTACTTTTATGTTCTGATCTGATTGCAAGAATCAAAGTAGCTTATAGACTCCATCCCAATCTTTGTTTTAACCCTGCTGTTTATGGTTTAATGACAGCTGTGCTGCACCACGACTGATGTAAAGTACAGTCGACCCTCGCTACTTCGCAGTTCAATATTTGCAGACTCGCTCTTTTGCTGTTTTTCAACGATTGTCAGCTTTCATATCGCCCACGTGATTGGGATGGTATGCGATAAATGGTTAACGGAGAAAAAAATGCTTTGAACAGGTGCCGCCATTTTGTAAAATTATTTATTTATTTTCAATAAGCCTATACTGTAACGTCAGTCAAAATAAAAGCCAGCAGAGCTTCCGGCTGCTGCTTTTTGCCGAAATGGAGGGAAAGTTAATAATAATAATTAATAACTAGAAAGTTCCGGAGAAACTTTGACGGAGGGCTGCCAGGCTGTTGCCAGACATCTTGAATCAAAATGGCTCCAAATGTTAATCAGTTCTAGAGATACATCTGATAAATACTTTCTATGAGTTTCAAACAGTACCAACAGTGAGTATGTTTTCATCAGATTCTAAATCATGTGACTTGACAGCAGCAGTTTGTGTGAGGAGTGTTCTCCCATTCATTTTCAATGGGGAAATATGGCAACTTTGTTAGCAAAATACATCGCCATGGTAACTCCGATTGCTTATAAAAGTAATAGCACACATCTCTGAGTCGGGCCGGTCGTTTTGATATAACTTTTGTGGGGGTTCACTTTGTGGTTCGGTCCGTATTAAAGTTGAAAAAGAAAACTTTTTCTGGTGTAGAATAATAAGTGGGCAGTAACCAACTAGTTCCTGGATTTGGAGATTCATTACGTCTTTGTTCGCAAATTACGTTGCCACGGTAACTCGAAATGCCAATAAAAGTAATAGCACACATCAGGGGGCCGAGCCCGTCGTTTTGATATAACTTTTGTGGGGGTAGACATTGTGGTTCGGGCCGCATTAACGTTCGACCACAATGTAGACACACGTTCGAGCACAATAACAATAGGTGGCTTCCATGCATTTACATGCAATGGCAGCCCCCAATAATTTGTCACATTTGTCATCTGTGTATGTTCCCATACTTGACAGACGAAAATGGTCTTCTGCATTTAACCCAACCACCGCCAGTTGGTGCAGTGAGCAGCGTTGCCGCGCTCGGGGAGATAGATGTGCACTCATAGACACCCCAAGGTGTGCCGTGCCCGGGGTTCGAACCTGGGTCCTTCGGATAACAAGTCTGATTCTCTGCCACTACACCATCTTGATCCGATCTTGACTAAAAAGTTTGGTCCATATTCATAGGGACTTTGGCGCTCAGTGGATGCAGAGCCATATGGAACAGAACAGGAATTGGACCAGGACTACTTCCAGCCTCATTGGTCAATCTAAGTGCTGCTTGCCAGCCCAGGGAGTCTCTCAATCGTGGAGGTGTTGCTTAGAGGTCCGGTGTCTTCTCCAGAGCTCACCCAGACATTTTTCATCTGAATCTGTCTGGATTATTTGGACTCGACCGGGACCATTGTGTGGGTTTGGACCGGCTCTTCAAAGGTCCGGCTCTCTCCAAAAGTGTCTGGTTCTCAATGGCTGCAGAGAGCCGATCAAACGTTTGCTGTATGGACGTGTTTTCAGATGCAAAAGGAAGGTAATTCAGTAACAAGCCACTGAATAGCAGCAAGCAGTGGGCCAGTGGCAAGCTGATAGCTTGTCCAACCAAGCCAGGTCAGGACCAAAGGGAATTGCTGTTGTCCGAAAACAACTCCAGTCATAAATTAATTTCATCACAGCGATTCATGCAAACACTGTACAAACCATTACATCACTGCAAACTTTCCATTACACAGTGAGCATGCTTCAGGACATTTCCATTACAGTTATGTACATAGAAATGTAAGTCAAAAAGGCGTTCAATACAAGATCAACTGGACTTTATTTGTAACAGAAAACGTTTCGACTCCCATCCGGGAGGCTTTCTCAATTCCATGAACAACTGTGAGAAGTTTGGAGTTATAACAGAACCACGCACCATCATATGTAAATTTCAAGCTGAGGTAACACATACATGTAAATTGACAGATCACACCTTAACAGTAGGGGGTTCCCTTGAGGTCTCTGACAGAAGACACAACACTGTATGTAAAATGATTTATCTATTGACTTTTTGATTTATCATGTCCTGGACGACTGAGAATCTTCACCAGCATATAGAAATGTAAGGTATTTGCAAGAACAAGTAGCAGAGGCAACTAATTGAAGTAGTTTCTGTGCAGCCTTGATTACTTTTTGCAGGATTGTCAAAATATTTGTACAGAAAAAAAAATCAGGTAATGCAAAACTAAGAGGTATGACAGTATTTGCATGAACCACATTTATTCAGAATTTAAAATTGGAGTTGTTTTAGACAGCAGCAATTCATGTTAGTCTTACTTCATCATTCAGTATTGCTAAGACGCATGTGGGCAAAAATCATGCACACTTTTGTCAAGGAGAAAGTTACACAGCTTCTCCAGCTGCATTTCTTTAATTAATGCTGGACGAACTTTTGGGTATTAGTAGAAATGTAAGGCAAATTAATAATTTATTGCTTAAAGTTGTAGGACACTGGGTTTCCTTAGATATTCTGATTGGCCTTGAAAAAATGTGCACTCAGATGTCAAGCAGGTTGTGCCCCAGAAACCTCAGCTAAGTGCACAGTCTGCAGTGTATAAGTGTGTGTTCATGGTCAGTGTGCCCTGTTGTCCTCAGTTCCATCTGAGCAAGAAGTGTGTACTGTAATGAGATAGTGATCCTGTGTTATCCAGCCTAAGTTGCTCTCTTGTTCTCTGACCAGCAAAATTAAAAAAGAAAAAAAGTCCTGCGGAATATCTAGCACATTTAATCTAATTGGTGTCACTTTTCTTCCTCCATTATGGTACTTTAATAGCCCTATCTGTCTCCGTGCAGCTTAGTGGTGTTTAGGGTCGGTGGTCAGGGCTGAATCTTTCAGCTCAGATCATATTAACTCACCACAGATTGTCAATATTTGAGATAAACAAACAGTCTTTGGACAGGCAAGAGCAGCAACAGTGTTTGCTTTAATTTGCATCATTAAAAGTAACAGTTGGACTCATCAAGTTTAGTTTTAAGTTGCATACTATGTGCTGTCTCCTTAGAAGCGTCGCTGTATATGAACATGTTTCAGTTGCGGGGAGGTGGGTGCTGTGAGCATGCATGAACAGGAGCCAAACACTTACATGAGATTATCATAATAACAAATAGATGCAGTTATTTGTATGTTTAATTATTCTGTTTGTGATGGACAGAAAACCTGTTTTTAATCATGCCTACATTTGGCAAAATTTGTGCACACAGATACACAATAACAGTGCTGGTTTATACACCAGATTTACTATATGTAATATTCATATTTTGGAATTCTATCTTGTACAGCACCAATTACTGCCGACCGCCAAAGATGAAAGAATGTTTTTGCCTGTCTGTGTACATACGCCATTTGTCTATACCCTTAAAACAAAATAAAATCCCCTAATGAATTTTAATGAAACTTTACGTATGCAGTTGTTGGCTCAACATTGGAAACTGATTAACTTTTGGACTGAATTCAATTCTAAATGGCTGCCACAGCAAAGCAATCTCAACAAACACAACAATACAGTAGTGATGTTTACATGGACATCAGATTAAACGGCCATTCGGAATAAAAATATGTCATATACATACCCCATTTGGATTATTCTTTGTTGACTCAGCTTGATCCAAAATAATTAGTAATCAGAATGTGACCAGTGGTTTATGCCGATTCACAATTCATAACTAACTAACTACCGTACCCACCACTGCACCCTGTATTCAAGATGGTGTAGTGGTTAGGGCGTTTGACTTGGGACCCGAAGGACGCGGGTTCGCGTCCCGGCCACTACACACCTTGGGGTGTCTATGAGTGCACACCTAATTCTCCAGCTCCCCGAGCGCCCTCTGGCTGCTCACTGCACCACCTGGGGTGGTTGGGTTAAATGCAGAGACAAATTTCGTCTGTGTATGGGAAACATACACAGATGACAGACAAACACATTATTATTATTATTATTATTAACTGGTCATCATTAACTTCACACAGACTCTTCCACTGGTACATTTTCATCTTTAAATCACTTCTTGGTCTGCTGCCTTCATACATCTCCTCCTACATGTCTCTGTGTGAGTGCAGCTACAGCGTGCGCTCTCAGGACATTACCGGTACATGCAGTGTCCCCTCAGTGCAGACTGAACTTGGCAAAAGGGCCTTCTCCTACTCCGCTCCTGTTTCCTGGAATATCTTACAAAAAGATCTGAAGCTCTCGACCTTGACCTCTCTAAGTGGCTTCAAACATCTAAGTTCCTGGCAAGAACCACTGCAGACATGTTCCTGTTTTGAGTTTTCTACATTGCCTTATAATCTAGCTGTTTTTTCCACTACTTTTTCCTTTTGACTGTCCTTTTGGTTGCTATTTTGTTATGATTTGTTAAAAAAAAATGTGTATGCCTCTTGTGTGACTGTCTATTGTTGTTCCCTGTTGTCATCATTCTTTGTTAAGAAATCAGGTCTCTCTTGTAAATGAGTCCCTGAGGCTCACTGGGATTAACCTGTCTAGATAAAGGTTGAATGAATAAATAATCCAAACAGTGTGCATGTAAATGAACTTTACTTATATAGCGCCTTTCCATCTTATCAAGACACTCAAAGCTCTTTACAACACAATATGTTTCATGTATCTATTCATACAGCATGCTACTATTTACCTACAAAGCTAATTGAACAAATCATTCTAAAGAGACTGATCAGAGCTTTATCACATTCATTCACCGATGGGACACACATCGGAGGCAATGAAGGGTTCAGTGTCTTGCCCAGGGACACTTGGGCATGTGACTGCTGGTGGATTCGAACCCCCAACTCTTGCATTGGAGGACGACTGCTCTAACTATCAGCCACAGCCGCCCTGATGTAAACACTTAATCTGGTCTTTTTTTTTTCCAACTGTGGAAAACTGACCTGATTGCGCATGTGCGACCTATGTCAACTTCACATATTTCCGCCTGGCTAGATGCTATTAATATTAGCATGTCGCGGAAGCAAAACTGATCAGTGAGCGATACATTTCTACTAGACACTTTGAAAGAGCTCAAAATTATTTATTTCACCTGTAGCTCAGTCAGGGAGTGCAGTAACATCTCCACTGTCATTAAAACCTGCCACGGGTCCATTTTGGGCACTCAGGTTTGTTTACGTTCATCCCGGAAGTAGAACTTCTTCTTCTTCTTCATGTTGTTTAATGGCGGTTGGCAAGAAACTGAAGGTGTGCATTACCGCCACCTACTGGTATAGAGTTCTTCTTCTGTGTTTTTTTAAAGCAGAGCTTACCGCTCTGCGCATGCCAGTAGCTACATCTATTCAGAATAAAAGCCTGCTGCTTGTAAAAACTTGTCGTGAACGGATTGTGCCCATGTAAACAATACATTTGAATTATTGAATCTGAAAACATTTCAATCCGATCAAAGAATTTTGCGCATGTAAACGTAGCTGATGGCTATGATCAGAACCTTCTTGGGCTAAAATTTCTACATCAGAATAAATTATTGTCATTGTGAGGGCAACGACAAAACAGTTTACGCCTTCAGGTTGGGAGCAATAAGAATTATTAAATAAAGTTATAGTGCAAGGTGTGACTGGTGAAGCTTCAGCTGTACATTCCAGTCAATAATAATAATAAATAATAATAATAATAATAATAATAATACAATTTACATATACAGCATGATTTAGAAGAGTTTGGCTTAGCTTCTACAATCTTACATGAAAGTGTATATTTTCAAGGGTTGACCAAAATAGTTATGGTCAGTTCTTACTATAACATAATCTTAGTGCTGCAGCACCCACTGCACTGCTACTTCCTGCTCCCTTGCTCAGGAGAAAGACTTGAGAAACCTTCAATGTAATACGGTAGCAGAAACAAATCTCTGCAGTTTTGCAACTAAATCCAAGACACGAGTTGTTGGACATTGATTTTCCAACGTCGTTTTTCGTCGTTGTCTCCTCACCAGTAAAAACAACCAACAGTTGTGAGAATAATCCTTAGTGAGGACAACATACAGTAACTGCCCGGGGTAGTAGCTTCACCTAGGGCTCCATCAGGGTTCCTTCATCCTGAAATCTATTATGCCCTCTAATCCTTCCTAAACTCAAGCTGCAACACGCGTGTTTGAGTCCCGAGTAAGACACGGTGTCTGTCCCAAGCCAGCGTTTAGCTGCTCCTCCATTTTACTCTCTCCCTGTCTGGATAGAGTTTTTTTACTCCGAGTGCCTCTGTCAGCTCAGTGCGTAAAACAGGATCATCAGTCAGCTGTGAGACAGCCAGGAGGTTCCACTGTTTCAGGATTTAGATACTCTGAAGTGCCAGAGATTTGTGGCAGTTGAAGGGCAGTATTGATTTTTAGATTCGCAGAGATGCCACACAGGAAGTTACCTGCAGATTGTGGTTATCAGTGATCGTCAAAGCTTAACAGCATTAGGCGGTGTTAGTGTTACAGAACCAGCATGCGCTAACTTTCTTTGTAAATCATTGGTTGGGGAAAAGAGATATCAGTGGATGGCAATCGAACAAACAAAGGCAGATATATAAATATTTAATGGCGTGCATACTGTAATTGATTGCTTTCGCTTGCAGGGAGCCATTTGCTGTACACGCTGAGCACTGGAGAAATAAAAATAAAGCACCAAGTGGGAAAGACATTAAAAGCAGTTTTGGAGAAGTAGTGAACAGAGTGCTACTGAGTCTCACTTGAGTTGATCACACTCCCAGCCAGAGCCGGCACAGGTGCCACTGACTAATTGGCTTGTGATTAATCACGCCCTTCAAGGACTACATGACCAAACAGGAGAGTCGGGGTCACTTAGTTTGGTGAGAGGGACTGTGCTTTACTCAATGAATCCACCATAAAATGTCCTCTTAAATAATGAGAAAAAAAAATGTTGACTTGGTTTGTTCAATATATTATTGAAGACCTCAGAAGACGACTAATGAAATGATGAAAATCTCGTTTTCCTTAAATTGATTTGAAAGAGTTTTTATCAGGATCTGTGGATAATAAAGTTTATTTATTGCAAATGTTTTTTTTTTTTTGAATGATGGTAGTTTACTACTAACTTTAAACGACTCCAGTCTCAGTCTCCCTTTACATAGCAGTTTTGTTTTGTTTTAAATTTAACATGATTATTTACAGGTGCTGGTCATAAAATTAGAATATCATGAAAAAGTTGATTTATTTCAGTAATTCCGTTCAAAAAATTAAACTTGTATATTATATTCATTCATTACACACAGACGGATATATTTCAAATGTTTATTTATTTTAATGTTGATGATAACAGACAACTAGTGAAAATCACAAATTCAGTATCTCAGAAAATTTGAATATTATTTAAGACCAATGAAAGGGATTTTTAGAAAAGTTTGCCAATTGAAAAGTATGAAGATGAAAAGTATGAGCATGTACAGCCCTCAGCATTTAGTTGGGGCTCCATTAGTCTGGATTACTGCAGCAATACAGCATTGCATGGAGTCGATCAGTCTGTGGCACTGCTCAGATGTTATGAGCCCAGGTTGCTCTGATAGTGACCTTCAGCTCTTCTGAATTGTTGGGTCTGATGTATTGCATCTTCCTCTAATAGATTTTCTATGGGGTTAAGGTCAGGCGAGTTTGCTGACCAATTAAGAACAGGGATACCATGGTCCTTAAACCAAGTACTGGTAGTTTTGGCACTTTGTGCAGGTGCCAATTCCTGTTGGAAAATGAAATCTGCATCTCCATATGGTCAGCAGCAGGAAGTGCTCTAAAACTTCCTGGTGGATGGTTGTGTTGACCTTGGACCTCAGAAAACACAGTGGACCAACACCAGCAGATGACATGGCAGCCCAAACCATCAGTGACTATGGAAACTTGACACTGGACCTCAAGCAACATGGATTATGTGCATCTCCTCTTTTCCTCCAGATTCTGGAACCTTGATTTCCAAAGGAAATGCAAAATTTACTTTCATCAGAGAACACAGCTTTGGCCCACTAAGCAGAGTCCCAGGCGAGACGCTTCTGATGCTGTTTCTTCTTCATGAGTGGCTTGACACAAGGAATGCAGCAGCTGAAACCCATGTCTTGCATACATCTGTGCGTGGTGGTTCTTGAAGCACTGACTCTATCTGCAGTCCACTCTTTGTTAATCTCCCCACATTTTCAATGGGTTTTGTTTCACCATCCTCTCCAGGATGTGATTATCCCTAATGCTTGTACACTTTTTTCTACCACTTAATTTACTTTCCTTCGCCTCTCTATTAATGTGCTTGGACACAGAGCTCTGTGAACAGCCAGCCTCTTTAGCAATTACCTTTTGTGTCTTACCCTCCTTGTGCAAGGTGTCAGTGGTCATCTTTTTGACAACTCTCAAGTCAGCAGTCTTCCTCATGATTGTGTAGCTACAGAACTAGACTGAGAGAACATTTCAAGGCCTTTGCAGGTGTTTTGAGTTAATTAACTGATTAGAGTGTGGCACCAGGTGTCTTCAATATTGAACCTTTTCACAATATTCTAATTTTCTGAGATACTGAATTTGTTTTTTTTTTATTAGTTGTCAGTTATAACAATCAGCATAAAAAACGAACATTTGAAATATATCCCTCTGTATGCAATGAATTAATATAATAGAAAAAAATCACTTTTTGAATGGAATAACTGAAATAAATCAACTTTTTTATGATATTCTAATTTTATGACCAGTACCTGGCAGCAAATGGTATTTCTGTTGAAGCCTGGGGGGAACTGACAACCAAAGTTTACAAACAAACTTTTGCATGAACTATTTTTTGATTATTTAGTTGTTGTTTTTTTTTTTTACTATTTTAAAATATTTTACTTTGGAGATTACAGTATACTAGATGACAGCAATTCACTTTGGACTTGCCCCTGATTGGACAAGCTGATAGTTCATCATTCCAGTCAGAATTAAACAATTTCTTCAAAAGAGATTAAAATATGGTATATTTAAAAAAACTAAACAACTGGACTTGTATTATATAGTAAAATATATTTCACTTTACTTCTGGAGTTTCATCAATTAAAATATGGAGAGTGTAGAGTTTCAAGCTTAAAGCTGCATAAGCTGCTCTGATCCAATCTACACCAGCACTGTTCAAAGATCTATCTACAACACCAAAAATATTACTGGCAGTGGTGGGCACAGTTCCGCTGATCCGCTAATAGCTAATAGTGGACCTAATTTTTAGTTTAGTGGATAAGCATGTTCCTTAACTTTGGAAACAGCAGAATTAGCTTTCGCTAAGTTTGGTTTTGCCAACTTTGTTTGCTAACAAAATTCACAGGCCTGTTCCAGTCTGTTGTGGGTGTGCCTTTAAAAGTACATTAGGCACTCTATTGGTTTATGACATGCACATATGTGACAAGATGTGATTGGTTGCCGCAGCTTCAATTGGAAGGAGACAATGGCATGTTGTTTTAAGGGTTAGCAGTTTAGTATTAGCATTCACAATTTTTTTCTTCCTGTTTAGCAGTTTAGCATAAGTGAAACCATTTTTTTAGTTAGCGGAATATGGGTTAGCAAAGCTAAGTTTAGTTAGCTGTACCAACCACTGATTATTGGTGTACAATAGTCCCTCAGTTCTTTGCGGTTCTTCTTTTGCAGACTTACTCTTTCACGTGTTTTCAACATAAGATTGTACACAACCCTTGATTGGCTGATTGATGGAAGGTGACCAACCAGAGCATTGTGAAGAGGGGCGGTCTGGCCATCAGGAGCACAGGGACATTGCCCGGTGGCCTGGCCCGCTTAGTGATCACCTAGTGAAGAGAAGTCTGAGATTGTCATCATTGTATGTTCCTATGGCAAAATTAGTTCTCTGCATTAGTTCTCTCCATCACACGTGAGATACACTCAGGTGGAGCTGTGGGCAGCTATGTAAGTGCCCGGGGAGCAACAAGGGATTAGGTTTCTTGCTCAGAGACCCCACGACATATAGGAATGGCTGGGAGTCGAACCTAGACTTTCTGATCTCCAGACAGCTGAGTCCCCAGTCGGCTTTTTCTGAGGGTGTCTCAGCAGAGCAGAGACACACAACAGATGGGAGCACAACCTGTTGGGTGTCGCTGCTTTGCTGTGACAGACAGCCTCAGAAAAAGAAAGGAAAGGTGGGGGTGGGGTTTTTCTTTCTCCATTGCTACAGGAAGCTTCAATGAGGAGGATACCTGAGTGAAATTTCATGGATTGTTTATTTAAAATAATCAATCATGACCCAAACCGAGCCTTTGGTGCAGCCCCTCCATGATCATTGAGTGGGCCAGGCTACCAGGAAATGTCCTGGTTCTCCCAATGGTCAGTCCGCCCCAGTGAATGGCTCAGTAACTGTAGCATCAGTCTGTCTGCTCTCTTTTTCTGTGTCCTCTTTTCTTTTCGATAACTTGGAGATAGATAACGCTGCTTGTCAGACAGGTCCCCTCCCTCTCGGTTTTCAAATCCGGTTAAAAACCCACTACTGCTCCGTAGCTTTCAACACCAGATGATCTATGTTTGAACTTGTTTTCTTCACACAGGTTAGTCATTATATTTATCATCTGCAACACTTTTATGTCTATATTCTGATTTTACTTCAATTTGTATGTTGCTTTAGGTGTTGCCTGTTTTTCTGTTTGTACAGCACTTTGGTTGACCTTGTTGCTGTTTTGAGTGCTCTATAAATAAAATTGTATGTTATGGTATGGTAAGAACATTGCAAGGGTGTGGGAAGGGTTTATCAAGTCTTAAAATATAGTCTTAAAATATAGATAAATACTAAAATAAATATAACATCACCTATTGCAGAGGTGTTTAGAATGTAACCCCAACGATAAGTGAGGGACTATTGTATAACCTTTCCATATACAGTAAGCCAACTCCAAAACATATTAACTATTCCTTTAAACATTACCAACCATAAACATAATTGTAAAGTACTGACAAAACAAACATTTAGAATTCAGAATGTGCAAAGATGTTGCACACTGTGTGGCACTTGGAGTATTTGTTAAAGATTACTCTCAGCTTCCATCAATTTAAGCTGAAAACTGGTAAAACTGAGACATTTTTATGTTGGCTAAGGTTGATTAATTGTGGTGGCCCTCTTTAAATCAGGTTGCTTCCAAAAGTTAAACACTTATAGAGGTGTGTGATTACTTTTTAAGAGTTTTACAGACAGCATTGCAAGCAGTTATTGCCAATGACAAACCTACACGAGTACAAACATTATTCACCTATGCCCTTGAGCAGTGAAAAATATACAGTAATCTGATGGATTGAGTAAAGAACTTAGTTGATTTACCCTAAAGATGTCTAAAATCACTTGTTTAACACATGCTAATTTTGTATATTTTTTATCATTATGCACGAGTGTTTCATGATGTTTTTCTGCTGACCTATCAGAGGTTGAATGCCAAACAGTTGTAGAATGAGCAGCTGTCTCAGCGGACAGTTAAGGCAAGGTACAGGTGATTCATCAGGGGCTCTGAGAGGCCATCTGTGGAGCAGACTGACAAATGTCTCCCTCTTTTGTCATAAGGACACACGTCGCACAAAGCTGGGGATTAATGCCCTCTTTTACAACACATTTATTTTTCAGCCAGGTATTTATCCCTTTAGAGTCTTGCGCTGTATTACCATGGTTGACAAGACTGGGAGCCATTTTCAGGTCACCCTTCAAGGAGGGGGGTCTGTGGGGGACCATTCAGGAGGATTCTTACAGAATCCTGATGGCCTCCCCCTTCTAAAGTAGCCGTTTTATCTTTATTGCATTTTTCAGGCGGATTACCATGTTACTCAAGGTGTTAAATCACATCTAGACCTTTGTGTATTTACAGAGGAAAGTGGAAACGGGGAACGATGGAGAGGCTGCACGCTGTTATTTGAACATCCATGCTCTAATTTGATCACTTATGAGCAAATCGGAACAAAGAGCTAACGTTGCCCTTGCCTTGATGATGGATCAGGGGAGTTTATGTCAGTGACCAAGTCCATGTTGTTCCGCCTGCATTGTAAATAGGTTGCGGTTAGGATAAACCAACCACATACATTCTTGGTTTGATTGCTATGTTGTCAGTGTTTCCATCTGAGTGGTTGTGAAATACCGTTTGGTAAAAATGACAGAGGTGCCATTAGACGAGGTCAAGGCCACTGAGCTTGTTATCTCATCACAAAGGGTGTAGTGTTTTCAGTGCTGAGAGAGCAGTCCATGACCTCTTCGCCCCATTTGGGGAATGACAGCCTGCAGTACTCTGGAAGAACTCCTTGTAAAGAAGCAAAAACTGATGCAGAAAAACAGTGTTTCTGATATACTTTTAGTTTGTTTGGAAAGGGAGCAACTGCTCAGTTGTTGTGTATTTTTTTGTCAAGAGGAGAGTTTGCTTCTGTTAGTGTCACCCGGGCAGTTTTCATATCATTACCATTTTGTCTACTTCGGCAAAACCGACCTGCTGCTTCTGTTATGCGTGAGATGCAGAAAAAGAGCAGAAGACAGGTACGTGTGTGTGTGTGGTGGGGGGAGGGGTTTGCAAAAAAAATCTATGCTACAAAGTAAGTCTACCCTTCCTCTCTGTTAAACACTGTTTTCATTGTGTGTGTGGTGATGAGTGTGTGTCAGAGAGAGCTAGACAAATAACAAAGGCCTAGCACTCCTTGAAGAAATGCATATCGTCCACCACCATTTGCACCATTGTTTTCAAGTTCAAGTAGGTTTCATTATTCACATCACATGTGGTACATGAGGTGGAACGAAATGTACTCAGGGTCCCAGTTACATCCAACAATAGCAAAAATATAAATTGTAAAAAGAAACAGTAATTACAGTATTGCCAACTTTGTGCAGGCTAAGTTTGAGTGGTTGAAGCAGCCGTCTTGAACTGATTTAACTCCAAAATGTAATTGTTTGTAGATGTCCAGCAAATAAAATGTGTCGTGTGGTCCATGAAATATTTTGCTAACAGACAGACTTTACTTCAGTAGTTATTGGGAAACTTTTAACTGCAAATCTTGTGCATACCGATAGAGGTTAGAGGCATGTTGGGTTGTTTTGAACTCCTACCACACCAAACTTGATCATAATAACTGTAAAACTGACAGTTATTGACAAGAAACAGTTTTGGAAACAGGAATGGGTTTAAATACGTTTATTGTAAACACTTCGCCTCTGGTCGAGGCCTGGATCCTGGGCCCTGTCCGAACTTGTCAAGACAGAATAGTTAGTGAACTGGTTCTTGGAGAAGGGATGTTGAAAGGTTAACATTAACCTTCTGTCTTGATGGTTTGACTGGAGCTGTAGACTTGCTGTTGCCGATAACGTCACTCAGGGAGAGTGAACTGCAGCAGTGGAGCGGTCCAGGCTTGTTGAGTCCAGAAACTGGGGATTCTAGGTTTGTGGTAGACGTAGCAGGGTTCAAGCCCGGGGAAGCAGAGAGGAGAAACCAGAGCCAAAACGTGATCCAAAAGGGTAGTCAAGAGGGAGTAAGGGTCATTACCATGATCAGATATGCAGACAAATCCAAAAAGGGCAAGGAGTCCAAAAACAGGCAGAGGTTGGTGGTCGAGATCAATGTCAAAACCAGGGGTGGCCGGCCAATAGGGGGCGTTAGGGCGCCGCCCCACTGGAACTGCTGGACCATTTTACATTGAAGACTTTATATGAGTTATATTGTTTGTTTCAAAAAACATTTTCTGATTGGTGACGTATTTCCTGTTTTGGGGGTGCATGGATCTTATCCATAGACTCTCGCTATGAATGGCGCATGCGCAGTTATTCCACAACGTTACAAAACAATGGGAAGATGCTGGGCGCAGTTTTCACTGCCCTGAACACGTCCAACGTGAGCTCTACCTACCGCGTGTTTCCGGCCGTTTATTTATTTATTTTATTTTATTTTATGTTTGTCTGGAAAATGAGCCGTGCGGTCAGTGACTCAAGCAGGCTTGCTCAGGTAAGTTTTAAATCATTGAAAGCCCTTTATCTAATGTCTATTTGCATTTCTGACTGATATCCTCTCCACTTCTAGGTGGCTCTGTTTGTGAAAAAAGCCTTCAGCTGACTGTTTATTCTAAAAGCACTTTGAGATTTTTATCAATGAAAAGTGCGGTATAAATTGAATTTATTCATATTATTATTATTAAAAGTGGCAACTGGTGAGTTTGTTTTTTCTTTGTTTGTGTTGTGGAGTTAGGTTGCCAGCACAGGTTATTGTACAGTATTGGACTCTGATGGCTACATTTATTTTAATTTGCTTATAAAAAATGATCAAACATTAATAATTGTTATATACTAAATGTCACTTGTGGTGTTTTACTATTTCTTAACACTGTATTGATCTGGAGAATGAAAACAAAGCCTCTTGCAAGTAGAAATGCAGAAATGTTTTTTCCTTTCTATAATTTATATATAATTTATTTATTTATATATATTTTGTTTGTTCTTTGTTGTTTTAGTGAGTCAATTTGGTTCTCCATCCTGAGCATTTAATTGTTCTGTTGACCTTGTATTAATATGCATTTGATAAAATAAAATAAAAAACTATTTGAACTTGGGCAATTTTTTTTTTAATTTTGGAGAAATAGTCCCCCCTGGTGGACATTTCTGGAGCCACCACTGGTCAAAACTAGGAATGCTGCTACTGATTGAGGTTCAAGAATCTGGCACTGAATGAGGGTTGACAGGGAGCTGAAAAGGGGAGGTGAACAGGTGGAGAGCATGAGCTGTGATTGCAGAGTGGGGCGTGGTGCAAAGTGGAGATAATTGAACGATAGGAGCTAAATGAGTGACCGGAGCTGAAAACGCTTGGCAGGAAAAATAAAATTGAAACATGACAGACTGTGGCAGAAAAAGTCATAGAAATTTTTGGGTTTGCTTTGCTGTGGTGGCCACCATAAACAAGATTTACTTCAGAAGTCAGTGAGTTGCTCATCCAATTTTAATTTTTAAGAGTTTAATCAAAGCTTATTCTGGGATTCACAAGATATTTTTTGCTAAAGGTACAGACAAACGAACACACGGACGCAAGCAAAAACATTATCGCCCTGTCCTTGCCTTTCAGCAGCAGGTGATAATGAGAGCAAACGTGAAGCTGAAACCTACACTCTAAAAGGATGTGCCCTCTGGAGCTGACTGAGCACACACCAACACAGAGTCACTTGTTGCTAATGAGGGTCTCAAATCAAAATCAATTATGAATTTTCCATCAGGAGGTTTGGAGGCCATATCAAGGGAGCCAGGTATTAGACACTAATGAGAAGTAGAACACAGAGAAGTATGGCCCTGCAGGCTCTGGTGTCTCCAGGCAGTGTGTGATTCACTGGTTTAAATACATGTGCAT
Source organism: Garcialebias charrua (assembly GCA_038048925.1). Taxonomy (NCBI): domain Eukaryota; kingdom Metazoa; phylum Chordata; class Actinopteri; order Cyprinodontiformes; family Rivulidae; genus Garcialebias; species Garcialebias charrua. The sequence continues at coordinate 38,423 of JBBPBX010013511.1, forward strand.
TCATTCAGCTCGCAAGAAGACCATATTTTATTCAAATTAAACGACTTCCTTTGTGTGCCTCTAACAATCACGCGGGTAGACAAAGCCTTTGATTCTTGGATGGATGAAAAACGCCTCTTTTACGACTGATCGACACAATTCACAATGCGTGCGTCTATTAAAAGGGAGAGAGAGAAAAACGGAGGGGGAAAAGACTGAAAAAGCTGCGTTAGTCCTCGCTTCACTGATCTCAGTCATTTTGTTCTCCACTGGCCAGAAACTCGTTTGCTCCAGCCTGATGATTGATTCTTGTTCGGGGCCATACCTATGGGCTTTACTTAATCAACATGTAAACTCACTCTCATAACAAATTGGAGGGAAAATGCCAGTAGCCAGCTCCCTGTTAAAGGTGTGCCTGGATTACTCTGACAAGTTAGGAGGCCAATGAGCTTTCCAGAGGTATCTACTCACACAGCCTGCATATTTTTCCTAAGGAAATACATTTATTTATTTAATTTTAATTTTAATAGTTTATTCATTTTAAATTAAAACACAAAACAATTTCACATATTATATGAAAATAGAACCATAAAATGAAAGGTAACAGAAAGAAGAAATCTTATTATATCGGCCCCTTTTTTTAAACAATTAATTTGAAGAATAATAGAAACAATAATCATCTATAAATAACAAACAAAATGAATAACTCATCCCAATTTTCAATTTTAAGTACATTTCACATTTAACTAATTTATATGTATTTGTTTCAACAATTAAGTTTTGATCATTCTCTTAAACATAAACATTAACTTTGCTTTTTGCTTTTTTTTAACATCATTTTCCAAACCATTCCACAATCCAGTTCCCTGTATTGAAATAGATTGTCCCTTTAAACTGGTTTTGTACTGTGGTTTTACAAAAATCTCTGTTCCCTTAAGATTGTAGCAACTTTTTCTTTTTACAAAATGCATTTGAATGTTTGAAGGTAGTGCGTTGTTCTGAGCTCTATACATAACTAACAAAATATTATAGTCCACCAAATCATAAAACTTCAGTAATTTCAGTTGGTAAAATAATACACTTGATGGATGACAGTAATGTTTTCTTGTGATAATTCTTATAGCTCTTTTCTGTAAAATAAAAATAGGCTTCGTTATAGTTTTACACGCTTTTCCCCAAACATCAACACAATAAATTAAATGTGGAACAATGATTGTATTATACAGCAAGTACAGAGCTTTATCGTTTAACAAGTCCTTAACTTTGTACAGTACTGCAGTGGATTTGGATATTTTAATTTTTACAGAATTTATGTGCTGTTTCCATGACAGTTTATCATCAATAATAACACCAACAAATTTCACCTCACTTACTCTACATATCTCAACACCATCAATTTTGAAATGTCTCAGCTCTCTGTATTTGTTGGGTTTGTGAGTCTTAATCCGTGCTGGCTCAACCATCAAACTGAAGACTGCAAGGAGCAAACTTGATTAGAACAAAAGCAGGTGCCTTTGTGATAATTTGTATTTATTTTTTTTTTATTGTTCTTCGATCCAGCAAATTATAACTCTTTGAGGTGGTACTCTGAAAAGGTTATGAACAGTAAACATATTACCTGTTGTAGATTGCTCTTTGGACCGCATCAGTTTAGAGAAACTGCTTGATTCTAACTGGACTGATGAGTTCATGTGAAGCCAAGAACAAAATGGATTTCTGCCATTCAGCGATTCAGAGAGATTTATTTGTCATTCTCACCACATGTGGTGGAGCGAGATTGTGTACACATGGTCCCAGTTACATCCAACAATAAAATATAAAAGAAAAACAGTACCGGTAATAAGAGCTAAGATATAACTACGATAAACATCAGCTAAATAATACACTAAGCACTAGTAGCATAAAAATATTACGTCAAACAGCAGCACGAACATGAGTCTGTGTGAGCAGATGAGCACGCATGAACACAGCAACATGAAACAGACCAGCAGCATGATGGGATTTTTCACAGAGGAGATTCACGAGTTTAACAGCCTCAGGGTAAAAGTTGTTCCTCAGTCTAGTGGTTCCACACTTAATGCTCCTCAACCTCCTTTCTATCTTCCCCCGCGACAGCGTCATACTGAATAACCTTTTAGTCCACGCCCACCTACAGTGTGGGCCCGCCCCGTGTGCATATAACTCCACCACACGGAAGGAACAGCCTCGAACAGCTTATCATTCAGCCGTCCAAGAGCCAATGGGGCCCACATAGCTAAAGGGCTCCGCTATACTCGTATAATCTGGGGTTACAATACGTAACCAACGTTATACTTCGTATAGCTCGCCCTTTAGCTCCTATTGGATAAAGGGCGTAGCAGGATGTAGTCCATGCCCCATTGGGTCCAGCCCAAGCATGAAGTCCTTGCTCACCCAAAAACACCTCTGTCCTTCCTCATACGTCATCCGTACGTTCTACGTCACGACGCACCAGAGGAGGGTGCTGGTGATCGGTGGATAAGCCTGCAGGCCTGCACTGAGGCCTGACAGGCGTGTGACAGCTGCACCGCAGCCTCACAACATTGATTATTGTTTTTGTGTTTTTTTTTTTTTTTTTTTGTTTTTTTGTGTTTTTGTGTTTTTTTGTGTTTTTTTTTTTTTAACAAAACGCCAGAAGGCCAGAACAGGCCTCGGCGGCGACCCCAAACAGGGGGACAAAAACTGACTCAGAGCTATGCACAGACAGGATCAAAAGTCAGTAACAACACAACAAACTCAGTCCAGAGCCCTGAGACTGAAGGCAACACTCACACATCCTGCACAGAGGCAGGTGGAGTGCAGAACACCACATGAAAACTTTACCCTGCTAATCCATAACTCCCAGGACTGAATTAGTCATGGAGGGACCTGACATGTCACGCAGGTAATATCTTATGAACGTGCAGGGCGTGGCCCACGAGGCCGCCAAACAGATATCGCTTACTGTCATCCCGCCATGTAAAGCTGCAGAGGACGCTAACGCCCGTGTAGAATGAGCACGTAGCGTCTGAGGAGGTTCTACTCCACACGTTCTGTAAGCTTCTGAGATGGCTTCACACAGCCAGTGTGAGAGCCGCTGGGATGACAGAGCTCGTCCCACAGAGCTGTCCCTGTAGTGGATGAACAAACTCTGGGACTGGCGTAGACTGGTCGTTCGTGTCACATAGTACTGTAGCGCACGGACCGGGCACAACAAATGTTGTTTGGCTTCCTCTTCTGAAGTGTGAGGAGGAAGATGGAACCCATTTAAAATAATTTGCCTTGATTTAAACGTACTGTTTAAGTTTTTTGGCATAAAAGCTGGGTTGGGCCTTAAAATAGCAGAGCTTCCATCTTGTTGGATTTGTAAACATGATGGGGCCACAGACAGTGCACATAAATCACTCACTCTCTTCGCTGACGTCAGCGCCAGTAAGAGTGCAGTTTTGAGTGACAGGAACTTCAGTGACACGTTGTTCAGAGGTTCGAAAGGAGCTTTGAGCAGGGCACGTAAAACCAGGGACAAGTCCCACTACAGCCACACTTCCAGGCTGTCATATTGTTAAGTTTGCAGATGATACAGCGGTGGTGGGATGCATCACAAACAATGATGAGTCCAGCTACAGACAGGAGGTGGAACACCTGGAGAGCTGGTGCAAAGAGAATAATCTTCACATGAATGTGAAGAAGACAAAGGAGATGATTGTGGACTTCAGAAGGAACAAACACACCCATGCCCCACTGAAAATAGGTGGATCTGCAGTGGAAGTGGTCTCCAGCTACAAATACTTGGGTGTACACATGAATGATAACCTCAGCTGGAGCAACAACACCACCAGCCTGATCAAGAAAGGTCATCAGAGACTCTACTTCCTCAGACGGCTGAGACGAGCTGGTCTGAGCAGCCCAGTCCTCACCTCCTTCTACAGGTGTGCAGTGGAGAGCATCCTGTGCTCCAGCATCAACGTGTGGCATGGAGGCTGCACAGTTGAAGAGAGGAAAGCTCTGCAGAGAGTGGTGAAGGCTGCACAGAAGTCTGTTGGAGTCAGTCTCCCCACAATCACAGACATTTATACCTCCAGATGCAGGAAAAGAGCCACCTGCATCATGAAAGACCTCACTCATCCAGCACACTCACTCTTTGCCCCACTCCCCTCAGGACGGAGGTTGAGGAGCATCAAGTGTAGAACCACTAGACTGAGGAACAGCTTCTACCCTGAGGCTGTTAGACTCATGAATAAATAAAAATAAAATAAAAAATAAACACTGCAAAATATCACATCATACTGATGCTGATCTGTTTTCTTGTTGCTGTGTTCATCTGTGTTCATCTGTGACCATCTGCTCATACAAACTCATGTTCGTGCTGCTGTTTATTCCCACTATATTAGGCTTAGTGTATTACTAGTTGATGTTTTTCTTAGTTCTAGATGTTATTACTGTTTTTCTCTTTCATTTGTTGTTGGATGTAACTGGGACCTTGTGTACATAATCTCGTTTTCATCACATGTACCACATGCGGTGCAAATGACAATAAAGACTCTCTGACTCTGACTCTGACTCTGACTTTCTGAGGGGAGCGGGGCAAAACGTGTGTGCTGGGTGAGTGGGGTCTTTCATGATGCAGGTGGCCCTCTTCCTGCATCTAGAGGTGTAGATGTCTGTGATTCCAAAACACCAGTCTCATAAATTTCACAGTTCATGCAAACCCATATTTTTAAACCTTTACATTGCTTTTAATTTTGAATTATCCTGTTGTTAACTTAGATTTATCAGGTTATTTTGAAGTGTAAATAGTGGCAACTGCTGCTATTTTTATTACATCTGGTGCAGCCTGATGGCACTAACAGTAGAAATGTAACAATATTTCAGTAACAATAGCCATGAACTGTAAAACTGACTGCAAATCAAAAGTTCATAAAGTGAAATGTTAATGAACAGCTTTAATTATTTTTAGATTGGAGTTGTTTTTGGACAGCAATTCACTTCGGTCTTGGCCTCGCTCAGACTAGCCGTTAGCTCATGAATCTGGCCAGAATTATCGGTAAAGACTGTTTTGGCGGTCAGGGGCCATGATCTTGCATGTTTTAGATGTTTCTCTGGTTCAGCACACCTGATTTGAATGAATGATTAACAGGCATCTGCAGTACTTGAAGACCTGCTGAAGCGCAGTGAAACAACAAAAAAACATGTAGCATAATTTAACAGAATTAGCACCCCGAGAAGACAAACTGACAGAGAGGACTCAACACACTGATGAAAAGGTGAAGTTTATTGACAATGAAGGTGGACTCAAGATGGATATGCAGGGAAATGAGCACAAGCTCAAGTTCAATTTCAAGAATCTTTATTATCCCCAAGGGTCAATTTGTTTCACAGTTAGTCACACGAAACATCCATACTAGACAAGACAAGACATTAAAATAACACACGAAATCATCAATATTTATTGAGAAGCCTGATTGTTACAGGGATGAATGAGTTTTCAGTCTTGTTTGTTCTACATCTGGGCTTCAGATACGTGCATCCAGATGGACTCATCTGAACTCACTATGGATTGGATGATCAGGATCTGCCAGAATCAGCCTGGTCTTGTTCACTGACCTCGCCTTGTGTGGGTCAGTGAGGTTCTGTTGGGCTATGCCAGCAGTTTTGCTGTGCAAGGGTTAATATATTGTTGATGGGACATTTGATGTTAACTAAAGAGTCTTATATTATTTTCTTACAGTTCCAGAAGTGGAAAATGGCATGGAGAGGAGGGTGCAGATTTTCAGGAGCGAAGTTGTAAAGGTGAGTAGTGTTTAGTTTGAGTGTGGAGGGACGCAAACCCGGTAGACTGACCCAGTACTCTTTGTTGTAGGACACAGAGGCAAGAGGTTCCAGAATGCCGAGGCAGGTGGTTCCAGGCAGAGGTTTCACAGAGGCAACCATGAAGAAACAAGGAGCTAGGATAATCCAGTGGACACCAACAAGCCAGGCTTGAAAAACACAAAGGCTCTCAGGTTAGCATCACGTCAGCAGGGGCTGTCACTGTTACCAAATGCTCTCAATGTTCCAGCATCGAACTACTGAGCTGCAGGTGCTTTAAAGTAACAGTTCTAATAGGAGCAGGTGAGAAGAGTTGGCTCCACCCTGCCACCCAGGAGCTACAAGATCAAGGTTAATATCCAAACACAAAGAATCTCCTCGTGTCATAGACACCATTGCTTTTAGTTGTGGCTGATCAAGAGCTTTTTGCTAAAAGAAATATTAGCTTCCAACAGAACCTCACTGTAAATGATTTGAACCCTTAAAAGTTACCAAAATTACATTTTTTTAAATTTAAATGTAATTTCCTTTTAACATTTAATGAGTAAACAGACTAAAACCACTTTTTCTCTTTTTTTCTGTTCAACTGTTATGTATTCTAAAGATTATTAGATACTGTATACAGTAATGATCTATTTACTTTTATAGCATTATTATTATTTTGTTGGGTATTGTTTCTATTTCTCGTTTTGAAGTTTATTTTGTTTTCAGTATTTATGCTATCTACCGTAGTATCAAAGTTCATGCTCAATAATCAGGCATAAAAATCCAACAAAGTTAAGTCAGGTCTCTGGATGGTTTCATTTTGTTGAAACGTTTCGTATTTCATCTGAAGGACTTCATCAGTCCGAGGAGCCACAACCAACTTAGTCTTTGAACTGTCCAAAGGACCTTATTTATCTTTGTTGGATTTTTTTAACCTGGATTATTGAGCATGAACTTTCATGTTTTGAACCACAGGGGGCCAAGATGGTGTAGTGGCAGGGAAACTGACTTGGGACCCGAAGGACCCAGGTTCGAACCCCAGTCACGGCATAACTTGTTGTGTGTTTGAGCAGCACACCTCATCCCCATTGCTCCCCGGCGCGCCCTCTATAGCCGCCCACTGCCCCACCCGGTGGTGATTGGGTTAAATGCAGAGTCAAATTTCGTCTTGTATGGAAACATACACAGATGACAAAAATGTGACATTATTATTATTACTTTGGCCATGGCTGCCTTAAATGAGTCGGCTGGGGAGAGGGCGGACTCCAGAAACCATAGCACCATCAAACTGGTTGACCCACTACAGTATGTGATGGTGCTATTTATAAGACTAAGTTTGTTGTGGCTCCTAGGACTGATGAAGTCTTTTGGATGAAAGACGAAACGTTTCAACTAAATTAAACCATCATGAGGACCTGACTTAACTTGAATACGTTTAGTATTTGTGTATTTTATGTTGTAGTTATGATTTTATTTTTGGTTTCAGTTGAGCTTTGTGTTAAATGTACCGGTATTCCTGATTTTTCTGTCACACCAATTTCAATCACCTGCTAAGAATCTAGTCACTGTCTCCAGCAGTATGTAAAGTTATAGTCCTTGGTTCACGTCGACAGTTTCTGTCACTTGTCACTATTGTGCTATTTCATTCAGAGTTCCAGTTAAAATTGCTTGTCTTAAGAAATCGAGTTCTTGGAATCATCAATCTGCCTACCTGCTGCCTTTTTTGCCTCAGTTTGAGTCCCATTTCCACTGTACACTTCTTGACAAATTTAGAATTTTTACTGTCTTCTAGATTTAACAGTTACACTGAGATATGGATACTGACACAACCAAATAAGTCCAATTTGAGCTATAGTCCATGAATTACAGTACAACGATCATTTACATCAATTACCAAAGACATCACACAGTCAATCCAGCATGGGCTAGATTGGTTTTTATGTCAGCGTGTCCCAATCCTGGTCCTTGGAATCCCCACACCTTAACAAATGGATTGTCAACAGATTTACGCAGCAATTAAAGCTAATGGTGTAATGTATTTATCTGAATCACGTATGTTAGAGCATGCCAACATCCAACACATTCAGGGCAGTGGGTTAAGAGAAACAACACAAGCGCCAAAAATTAGATTACCCGGTATAGGACACAATTAGTCTTTAAATGTACTTAATATAACACACAACCAATATAATAATATAATATAATGTGTGTTAATATAAAGTATTAATACTGCACCCCCTGTTGACTGTATAAGGGGACACATTGTTTCCCTGAGTGCTGTGGGTCTGCACACAGTCTCCCTCCACAACCCCTACAAATACATTATTGGCTCCTGTTTGAGAAAAATCTGCTTAAAATTACAGTGCTTGGCTGTTTCAGAAAATTACTTGGAGACAAATGGGCTGATGGTTGAATTTTATAAGTATAGAGAAGCTAGAAAGCAAAACAGAGCGACAAATACATTGCTGGTCTTCATGGAAATTGATAGCAATAAAAAAAATATACAGAGAATGTAAAACAACACCGGGACCTGTAGGAAAATGATATAATATTCCATGTTCCATGATGGCATTTACATGTGTTAGTCTCATACACATATGGACAAGCACCTGCACACAACCACACATAGTTTCCATCCCTAACTGAGCACAGCGGGGATCTCAAAGGGCAACTACGATGGCCATCTGGCCGGCATATCTGCACAGGTTATTGTCTTGACATCATTATTACCAAACACTCTGCAATTTATTCTTCTACTAATTATTCTACTAAAAAGAAACTGTCCAGATGAACTGATTGAGAATGAGCGGACTCTGCTATTTAGCAAAAGTTGTCAGAAATCTGCATGTTTAGAGAACAAAACTGAAGATGTAAAAATTAAAATAAAATAGCATTCAAGGTGTGGACAAAATCCAAAACCAGTGGTGGGGCTCATCAGCGATGACCATGTTAATTCTTGAGCAAATAAAGCCAAACTAAATCTATGGTGGTGTACATCACTGAATACTGGAGTACTCCAATAGAGGTTTAACGCCACACAGGTGGCTAAGAAGGCTCAGTGGAGCATGAACTTCCTCAGGAGACTGAAGTGTGTGAGAATCATATCGTTTCACTGACGTACTACTGAGTGTCTTGACAAGCTGCATCACATCTTGGTACAACAACTGCAAGGTGAGTTACAGGAAGACAAACACGAGAGGTGCCGAGAAGGGCTAAAAGAGTTGTTGAGGTCTATTCTCCTGTTTGTTGACTGTTTTCTTAGAGAGCTGCATCAAGAAAGTTATCTACGTGAGATTTCTCACATGATCCCAGTGTCTGCTTCATATCCAGTCACCTGATAACAGACATTGCTCTGCTAAATCAAAAATGGCCAGAATTTTAAGTCTTATTATTCCATAGAAATAGATAAATATATATATATAAATGTGTATATAATATAGATATATGTGTCAGAAATCAGATTGTAAGTCTGATTTCCTTTGTTGTTGTTTTTTACTTGGGAAATGTCTTTATGCCCATACAAATGTAAATTTTTTATCATTTTTTCCCCATTTATCATATTTTTACAGGCACTGCATTGACTATGACATTACTTTTGCTTTTGTTACAAGAAATGTTTGATCTTTTTTCAGTATTTACAGCATGTACTTTGTACTAAATCTACTTACTGCACGCTGTGAAATCCATCCATCCATCATCTTTTACCCGCTCCTTCTTTTTTGGGTCGTGTGGATCACTGGTGTCCATGTTCAGCCATCCCTGTGCGGGAGGCAGGGTACCCCCTGAACAGGTCTCCAGTCCATCACTGGGACACATAGAGACAAACGAGACAAACAACCATTCACTCTCTCACTCACTCCTAGGGACGATTTAGAGTTACCAATCAGCCTAACATGCATGTTTTTGGTCTGTGGGAGAAAACCCACACACGCATGGAGAGAACATGCAAACTCCACCCAGAAAGGTGCAGGGCTGGGATTTGAACCGGCGACCCTCTCGCTGAGAGACGGCAGCTCTACCAACTGTGCCACCGAGCCACTGCTATGGAATCAAACATGAAAAAATATCCTAAACTTTATCAAACGGTGCTATTTGAAAGCATTAACTCCAGTAGTTTTGCAACTACAGGTATGTGAAAATGCAGTTCTGAAAACTCAATTTAAACAAAATACTTGGACAAATTCATCAAAAACCATGTGAAAGCTTGAGTCATGTGATTGATCAACATTAGAATGAATGCAGTCCGTGTTAGAAAACAAATATGATGGAAAACGAGATGCGCATAATCTCAGAGAAGACGTTCGGTTGAAAATAAAATGGTTTATCTGCTGCGAGCATAAATCAAAAGAGTAAAATTGCGGAAGACAACTGTCAAGATTAAATCCGCAGGATCAAGCAGGGCGGTGGAGCACCACATGAACAGGACTCGGCATTCAAACACCCCTGGCTTTTGAGAATCTTTCACTAGACTGCTCAGTTATTTCAACCAACATTTTAGTCTAACATTAAGGACGTTCATAATATAAGTCTTAATTTATCTCCAACCAGTGAAATGATTATGAGCTGTTGCCTAACAGATTGCATTAAACCAGATTATTGTCAGCCCAGGGCTGGAACCAGCGTTTCCTTTCTTTGGGTACACCATCTATAGATTGTACCATTGGATGGCGAGTCTGAGTACTTTATGCCAAATTCCTTCCACCCATCTATTATCTTTACCTGCTTCTTTTTTTCCAGGTCGCGGAGGTTCTGGTGCCGATGTAGAGCAATATACTGATGATCCCAAATGGCTCTTCTGTGGATGTCACCATTTTTGACAGCTGTTTCCATATTAAACAAATGTGGTACTGTGCCGTTCATAAATTTCACATGCAAACGTATTACTTACATTCAATTATTATTAATGAAATAAACTATGGAGTATTTTTCAGAATGGTACACATTTATATTTCAAATTTATTTAAAAAAAATATTTACTCATTTATAAAAGTATTTAATATGTACATCCACTTCAATTATTAGTAAAGTATCCATTTAAATGCCTTTTTTTGAAACAACAAGAACACAAATGGTGTGAAAGTGGTTTTTGTTACAATCAATATATCATTGAGAAATTGTTAGGTCTAGATCTGGTCTGCATGGTTTTATATAAACCATCCATTTCTTCCAGCGTAAAGTAAGTCGGTCCTTTTTGTTGTTTACTTTTGCAGATATTCTCTCCATTCAGGGGGACAAACCCGAAGCAGGACCTTTCGACCTCCTGGTTCAACCACTGAACCACTGCATTTAGTGCCAGCAAGGGATGGCACTAAATGTCAAATGGACATATGCAGATATGTCCATTATAATGTCCATCTATATGTTCAACGTTGGACTCTCCAGTGAAAGACAATTTTTCATTAGGGCTTTTATTACACGCCACTGATTAAATATTAAACAAATATTTGTCTATCTTTGACCATCTTTCAGGCATGAGTCCAAAAAACAAAACTTTACTTTCTACAGGCAATAGACATCCAATAATATATTGTATTGTCTTATGTATCTCCTTCCAATGAGTTTTAATTAACTGACAGCGCCAAAAAATATGATAATGTTTTGTTTTTTGTTTTTTATTCAAGTTTTTATTCATTTTACATATTAAAAAAAACAACATAAAAGATCATGGGGGAAAAAAAATTCATAAGTATGTGAAAAAAATCAAAATACATAAAATGAAAGGTGGCAGAAAGAAGAAAAATGTATTATTTTGTCTGCACCTTTTTAAAAAAAAAACAAAACAAAACAAACAATTTACAAACAATCAATTTAAACAATAAACTTCCAGAAACAACAGATCAATTTAGTAACATTTCACACTCAATAATTAACAAATACATTAGGATGCATTACTTAAAGCTTTAGTATTTTCCTAGCAGTTTAGACTTGATAATTTTTTTGAATTTCATCACAGAGTTTACATCTTTAACATCTTTTCCAAAACATTCCACAATTCCACTCCCTTAGTCGAAATAAAACGTCCCTTCAAACTAGTCCTATATCTAGGTTTAACAAACATTTCAGTTCCTTTTAAACTGTAACGCCTTTCTCTCTTTATGAAAAACATTTGAACATTCGTGGGTAGCACATTCTTATGAGCCCTATGCATTACTAACAAAATATTATAATCTACCAATTCATAAAATTTCAATAATTTGAGTTGTTTAAATAATACATTCGATGGATGACGATAAGGCTTTCTAGCAATAATTCTCACCGCTCTTTTCTGTAAAATAAAAATAGAATTTGTTATAGTTGTACAGGCTTTACCCCAAATCTCCACGCAATAAATTAAATGTGGAACAAAAATTGAGTTATATAGCAAATAAAGAGCCCTATCATTTAACAAGTCCTTTAGTTTATACAATACAGTACTTCAATGTAAAATTTCAATGCAGTTTTTGAAAAAAATAAACATAACAGCATGTTATGAGCATGCATCAGGGTAAACACAAAACTATTTTCAGGAGTTAAAACTTTAACAAACAGGAGCCAGATCTGGAGTGGCCTTATTTCATTTTATATTAAGAGTAATAAAACATTTGATAATCGTTTCAAGAGAACAATATCAAACCCCAATAGCCACATAAATGATTGAAGAGACTTGCTCTTTTTTATTTCTCCTGTCTCATGATGGAGTAATAACAGGTGACGGGTTAGAAGAGGGTAACATGGCCGCCTCCTCCAGCAGTGCTTTCCACATTCTCATTAATAAGCAACAATTTATGAGGGAATATTGGGTAGTTGGAAAATTTCCTTCCCATTTGCACCTCTTATTGACGAATATAGTGAGAATAACTCATTTTATTCCCCTTCATCAAGCAGGAGGATGCATCAATCTCCAAAACAGTGTGATGTAAAACATACCCGTTCCTAGGAAGCAGAAAATTCCCCTTTGGCTCTATTAGAAAAACTTCAACTTATAAAAATTTAATTATAAATTTAAAAACAGATATTCTTGTTCTGTAAGGTTTCTGGAAGTATAGTGAACAGAGCGATTTTGCACAGGACAGTGGTACATTTATTTATTTATTTTTTTGGCAAGGGTAAGTTGAAAACACTTCTGATTAGTTTCATTGGATTTGTGAAAAGTCCCTGAGTACTTTCCACCAGACTGACAGTCCAACTGTAGCCAGTATCGCTAAACCTGTTATAAAAGGCAGTACCGGTACACACCAGCCCATCACCAAACTCCATCCCTGTCTGTCCTGCCTTCAGTACCATCATCAAAACTGAAAACCTTCAGGCTTGAAAAAGGGAGAAGTGATGAGAAGAAAAAGAGGGAGATGAGAGGTGTTTGATATTCACACTCGGAGGCAGAGCTAAATGTAATTCCTCATTAGACGCCAGCCAAGGCTCTTTCCAGGTACAGTCACGCACTGTTGAGCTGCAGCCACTTAGCACCTGATTAAAACATGGAAACACTCCCTGTGGTGTCATGGGATCTGTGATAAAGCTACTCCCCCATAATGGCATTAACTATGTTAAAGTGGAAAGGAAAATGTCTTTTGTCTTTGCTATGTTGTTTAATTGTTTTATATGAACCAGCAGGGCCTCTTTAGTTAAGATTGAAATAATTACATGCTTCAGTATCAGAAACTTTTATTTTTCCTTTTGTGTGTTTGGCAAATACTTGATATATTTTAAAGAGGCAAAACAGCAAAACAGTATTTATTTGATTTAACGGCGTAAAAGAGATTGATTCTGTTCACTTGTGCTCCCTCATACTGTAGATTCACCCCCTGTGATTAAAAGCACTGTGAGACGTTACCACCGTGCAGCTCTCGCAGAGGCAACAAAAGTCCTTCCAGCCTTAAGAGTCTGTCACATCTCATCTGGTCATGCTGGATCATACGGCCAGCAGAAAAAAAAAATTATTGGCACATTTTCAAATGTCAGGCTCCATTTATTCTGCGGTTGTAGCACAACAGACATGTGACACATTTCCACAATCTGTTGCTCCTGTCATTAACACATCATTTACCTCATGGCTTTAGAGTTTTTGATAACTTCTTCAGGTCATATTTCACATCTGGTTTGCCTTTTGG
>JBBPBX010013512.1:0-52276 GCA_038048925.1 Garcialebias charrua
AGCTGAAATAAAGTCCACTTTGCTGCAAACATCTGCTGTGAAAACAAAGTGGAAACATGAACGCAGCAGGAAAAGTGATTTTGAACGCTGCACACAAGATGACTTTTCTGTGGATCATCAGTGAAAATATTGTCCACAAGTGATTTCAGCAGCATGTGGTGGTTGAGGCCAGTGTTCCTTTAACAGCTGTTTCCTCTTGCTCACATCTGTTTGACAGAATCAAAGGAGTGAAATAGTTAGAAATGTGTTCCAGTTTGATCCACGTGAAGTTGAAGAATTCAAAGTGAAAGAATTCAACAAGAGCCTCAACAGTCTTCTACTCTCCATCATGTTCAGCCTCTGGATTGAGACGTTTCAAACTGAAAAGTTCATTTCCTTTGGCTTCCAATGATTTTAGCAGCTCAAGTCTTTTTTCATTGACTCCTTTAAGAATAGATTTGGACTTGTTCTTAAATGTTGTGTTTGAACACCTTCACTTTGTTGTTTTATGGATGTTATTTTGGAGTTTGTTGTTCAGCACATTGGTCAACTCTTGTTGTTTAAATCTGCTTGATTAATAAAGTTGATCTCATTTGATTCATGGATCAGCCTGTATTCTATATTTATACAACATGTAATGATGTTACACAACTAGTTGATGTTTTTTCTAAGAGAATGGCTGAACTTTAGGACTTGATGACAGTTTTTCTACCTGATTGTTGTTTATTTGATGAAGAAATGTGATTTGATGTCTCTGTGATTTAAATGTGTCTGGAATGACAAAAAGAAAAAAGAACTTGAACAAGTTTCTGTCCACAGTCACACTGACTAAAGCTGACATTAAAGCTGGTCAAACTTTGCTCGGCGGCTCCTCTCATCACTCCGTCCTGGAGTTTATTGCTGAAGGCTGTTTTTGTCCAAGTGGACAAATGTCTGAGCCTGAAGACCAAGGAGACAGCAGCTGTTCAGATCCTGAAGAAGGATCCAGATGTTTCCAGGACTCTGATAAAGAGGTTGATCCCAGACGTGTGTTCATGAAGATTCAACACTTTTCTTTCTGCTCTGCTTGAAGATGCACCACAAGCTGCTCATCTTTCATTACATCATCTAGTTTGTGTCCTCGTCTTGTTTTCCAGATGTTCCTGATGAACATGATCAGTGTCCTGAACACAGAGCCTGTAACCTGGTCCAGTTCTAGGACTGGTTCCAGTACATGGGGCAGACCTGTCTCACCTTTGAGGTGCTGGACAGGACTCTCTCTGACCTGTTGCATGAGGCAAACTGGATGCTGCTGAACACAGATGTGATCTGCCCCACACACATCTGCACAGCAGCTTTGTTTCTTCTAATGCAAAACTGATATCTATTGATCTATAGATCTGGATCAACTCCTCACAGCTGTGCTTTGAAACACTACATTTGATTTGATGTGTTCTGTTGCTGCAGCTGTTGGTGGTCCTGGACCCCCAGATGTTCTTGGATGTTTTCCTCCCACTTTTCTCTCACATCATTTGTTGTTTCACACTCAGAATCCTTTATTTCTTGTCCCAATTGTTTTGTCGTCATCCTCATCCTTGTGCAAGGCAGTCGGGTGACATTAGCAGGATGTTGATCTGTGGACTGAGCTGGTGAGATCTTTGTTCTGGACTTGACAGTGCAGCTTTTAGATACAGACTGATTGACAGAACTGATGATCCCATTCCATTATGTCACATTTTCCTCCTCTCTTTGTTTTGTTTGATGCTTCATCTGAACTTGTGTCTCTTGGTGTGTTTTGAAGCATCAGACTGTTTCTAACAGATGTGTTTGTGGACGTGGACATTCATCTGAAGCTGCTGCTCTCTCAACCTTAAAGCAGACCAGTAGCTCAGGCCCACATCAGCTACTGGGAGTCTTCCAGCCCAGCAGCTCCTCATGGAGCGTTTAGACGGGGCGTAATAAGTCCCTCTTTCTTGTTGAGAGGAGGTGGTCATGAAGGAACATGAAGGACTCGTTTGTCTCCGTCTTTGCTTTGTGTCTCAACTCTGCTCCTCTGGAAAACATCTGCACTGCACTATAAAATGAGGAGTTGCAGAAAAGACCATGAGGTGAGGAGGGAGTTCATTCAGCACTCACTGCTCCTCCACGAGTGACTGCATGCACATGCATGGAGAGGAGGGTGTGTAGCCCCGAATGTGCACGCAGACGCACGAGCACAGTTGATGGAGCAGGAGTGTGGATGTTTGTTTTCATTGTGTGAACAAATTCTACATGAACTTCCATCAGCAGGTTCTGTGTGAAGGCTGGTTCTGATCATTTCCACCACGTTCACGGAGAACCCTTCCTTCCTTCCTGCTGCTGTGTCTGATTGTTTATCAGACCATGCCTTTGATCTCTTCTTTTAATAGATTTTCACTGGATCTGGATGGATTTCAATCCTTTTATCACTTTGATCCATTTGATTTTCATCAAAAATATATAGGATATTATTTTTTATAAGGAAAATATATTGGGTCTAACTAATGATGTTTGTTCAACTGTCATCTAAAGGTCCGTTTCTGGTTGATTTATGGAACATTTGAACACATGTAAACTAAGAATTTGAACTTGTAGCAGGGCACCAGCAATTTGATGTAAGTTTATGTAAGATTCTCAAAATTAGGTTTCAAATTAAAATGATGTTTTGTTCTATTGAAAATAAATCAGTGCATTCCACTCAAAATATTACCAGGATACAAACTATTCCACAATCATAAGCTTTATTGCAATCAAAAGTAAAATAAAATGAAGAAATACAGCAAAATGAAACAAAAGCTTTTACATCATCAAGTATGAAATTTGATAATAAACTTTCAACATTGATTTACGGTGGTATTAAACCAAACAGCTTGTTGTAAAATGATTGGAAACATGATTGAATTATCACAGAAATATTTTGAACAGTAGAACTTCTAATTCTAATTCTAATTACTCGCAATTCATTCAACCTTTATTTAGTCAGGTTAATCCCATTGAGCCTCGAGGACTCATTTACAAGAGAGACCCGTTTTCAACAAAGAATGACAACAGCGACAACAATAGACAATCATAAGAGAGGCATACAGATTTAAAAAAACAAAACAAATATAACCAAAAAAAAAGTTCACACACAGAGACATGTAGGAGGAGTTGTATGAAGGCAGTAGACCAAGAAGTGATTTAAAAAATGAAAATGTACCAGTGGTACAATAGAATAGGACACCCAGGCCTTAATAAATCTCTTAAAATAATTAGAATATGTATGGAGTTCACATGCTAACAGTCCATCCTGTAAACAGTTTGGACCGCGTGAAGCAGTATGAAGCTGCAGAGGTCGGACGTGCAAGGAGCTAACATGCTAAAAGACAGAGACAAGTTTGAGCAGCTCAAAGTAAGATATTTTTTAAATTTAATTGTTTAATGTGTTTTTTGATATTTATGTAGGGTACTGTGTTAGGATAGGCGTAGGATAACTGTACAGTACTGTACATGTATTTAAAAAAAACAGTGGCGGCTCGGGTGGGCCCTGACCTACGGCAAAATCGGGTTACGAACGGCCTGTAGGTCCGGAACTCGTTCGTAAGTCGCGGACTCCCTGTATTCCGATAAAATCAGCATTAATGATTTTATATGAGGCTGTAATAATCTCCTCTCTACAGGCAAGTACAACTTGTACAACAAACATAAGCATGCATGTCCAAAAACGCAACTTGAGGTAAGTTTTAATGTTGGATAAGTTTCAAAGTTAGAATTAAATCCTGCTAACACAAAACCTGTTTTCATTCCTAGCTTTAAAGTCAGAGTCAGTCAGTCAGAGTTTTACTGTCATACACACCACATGTGGTACATGGGGTGGAATGAGGTCATGTACACAGGGTCCCAGTTACATCCCACAACAAAATGTAAAAGAAAAACAGTAATAGGGTCTAAGATATGAACTAAGAAAAACATCAACTAAATATACACTAAGCACTAATAGCATAAAAACAATATGCTGAAGTGGATATTAAAGAAGTGGATATTAAAGTGATTAATGGCTTCAAACATCTGCTAAGTTCATGGCAAAAACCAACACAGACATGTTCCTGATTTTAGTATTTTACATCGCTTTATAATGTAGCTGTTTTGTTTCGTTTTTATTTATTTATTTAAATAATTTTCTTATATTTTTCCAGTTCATATGCTTTTTTATGATTGTCTACTGTTGTACTGATAAATATGTCCTGGAGGGTAAATGTAAACTGTGGCTGTGTCTAAATTCAGGGGCTGGGTCCTCATGAGTGCGCATTTGTCGGCCGCATACGTCATTGCCCCGCGCGGAGGACTGTCCCAATTCGAAGACTCCTCCTCATGCGGCCGAGGAATGCGGCCTACTTCCTGTCGAAATCCGAGGATGCATCCGAGTAACCTTTCTGACGGAGGCTATCCCAGAATTCGTAGCGCCAGCAGAGATTTCGCGGGGGGTGGGTGGGACTTTCTGCGTGCAGGGGCGAGACTGCTGCGTGTTGTTGAGTCATCAGCTCGTTCTAACAACCTCAGCGCTTGCTGAATCTCATTAAAATTTAACTACAGAAATTACTAAAAAAAATTGTTAGCTGAATTTATATATTAGTGTTTCTGAGTTTACAAATCAGCTTATTTTACACGTGCGTAGCAAGGATTTTCTGAGGGGCGATCGGTTAAAAGATAGAGTCTCCAAAAAGCAAGTTGCCCAGTAGCTCAATTGGTTAAGCAATGGGTTTGTCGCGCATATACTTTTCTCGAAGCTGGTTCGAATCTCACTCGGTACGGTTAAAACTTATTTTACGTTTGTCTTTTATTGGATAAAAAAAAGGAGTTTCACAAACTCTTCTTTTTAATCTCAGTCCTCATTTTTTTATCCAATAAAAGACAAACGTAAAATAAGTTTTAACCGTACCGAGTGAGATTCGAACCAGCTTCGAGAAAAGTATCTGCGCGCCAACCCAATGCTTAACCAATTGAGCTACTGGGCAACTTGCATTTTGTAGGTCCACTCTATCTTTTAACCGATCGCCCCTCAGAAAATCCTTGCTACGCACGTGTAAAATAAGCTGATTTGTAATCAGTTCTTAACAACAGTAAACTCAGAAACACTAACATATATATTCAGCTAACAAATATTTTTTAGCGGCGTCCCTTCTCTTTCCACACACACCAAGCGCGCACACTTCCCACCCATTTCAAGAGAACGCCCCACCCACTTCAAGGCCGGCTCTCCGGAAGGCTAGACCGTCCCAAAAGTCGTCAAAGCAGGTCGGGTGGGCCGGAACACTCACGCACCGGATGAGCCGCCAGACCCTGAATTGAGATACAGCCTGTATACCAACTGTGGTACTGCAGCCGAATTTTCTTATTGGTCAGTAACTGTTCACTCTGACGTGTCTTGTACACTGTGTCGTCACAGCCTCTGCTGGGTTAGTATAAAAGGTTCAAGCAGAGCCACTCCCCTGTAGAGATCGGTGGTTCTCTGCACTTTTCCTTTCTGTCCGCGCGCACTCACACACTCTCTCGCGGTGCGTTCACTGACAGTCTGTACCATACATACACAAGCACCGCTGATCGATATCATTTTCAGATTAGCAACTTATTTATTTTAAGAATACTTTTCACTTCATCAAAATCTATTAATTGAACTCCAGCGTTCTAAAACTATTTGGTTGTATTTGTTTCCTTATTTTGCGATGGACTAGCAATGCATAAATGCCAAGATGGGGCAGAGGCAGAGGAGCTGGCTTTGGACCCGAAAGACCCAGGTTTGATCCTGGTCACTGCATATCTTGTGTTAATATTTTCCTTTTTTTTAAGCCTTTTGTTTCGGATAGATCGGGTGAGAATAGATAAATACATCTACATAATAATTCTTTGTTGTTGCTTGTTTTAAGTTGTTTATTACTAATGTAATTTTAACATTCAAAAACAATAACGGTCTCTCGTCCTGGCCACACTTCCTCGCTCACCCCCCACCCGCGTCTGTTGACACACCCACTTTGTTGCATTTTTCAAATCTTGTCTTGGGGCGGAGCTATCGTAGAACAGTGAGGTAAGTCCCTCTTTAAGTTTGAGGTATTGTAGGTCGCAACGGAGCTTTCTTCTCTAGCGGCTCTGCAGACATTGCACATTGGTGTCTTGCAGTGTTTAGTGTAAAATACTTCTGCACAGCGGACATGTTGAGATGAAAAGTTGGTTAGCCGTTAGCCACAGTGCTGCTCTCAGTCCTCATGTATTTACTCACATTTTAGCTGGCTTCAAACTATGAAATGAATTTCCTTCAGAAAATCCATTCCATAGTTTGATTCCCTGCCTTGCAGAGCAGCCAGCAGGGAATCACATGTGGAAATGTTTCAGCAGACATAGACATTCATCATGGATCGGAAATCTCTGCAGATTGTATCGGAAAAATCCGATAGGTAAATTATACAGGTATAGGAGGCCGAGGCCAATACTGATACCGGATCAGCCCATCCTTAATTAAAACACAATTAGTTCATCTGCATGAGAAATCTGTTAATTAACCAAGTAACTAACTGATTAAATAACAATTCTCTCAGGAATTACATGAACAACATTTCATGGGGTCTGACTGTTTGAAAAAACAATTTGATTGGTTGGTTGGTTCTCTCCACATATTGCACAACCACTGAACCAGTATTTTAGAACCAACATCTATAGTCCAAATTATGATCTAAGGTTTAATTAGTTTGTTTTTAAAGTATTCTTGAGAAATTAGGAGCAAATCATAGATTAGGAACTTGTTCAAAAATTGTTACAGAATATATTTTACAAATTCAAAATTAATTTCATTTGGGTGTTAAAACACCAGTTGCATCTCATGGCCTATAATAATTATTTTAATATTTTCTGGTAGAACGTTTCCTCTCCAGTGTGGACTCTCATGTGTCTGTTTAAATTTGTCTTATGACGAAATCTTTGTCCACAAAGTTCACATGGAAATGGCTTGTCTCCTGTGTGGACTCTCATGTGTGAGTTTAAATTTGCCTTCCGACTAAATCTCTGTCCACAAAGTTCACATAGAAACTGCTTGTCTCCTGTGTGGACTCTCACGTGTACGATTAAATTTGCCTTCCGACTAAATCTCTGTCCACAAAGTTCACATGGAAATGGCTTGTCTCCTGTGTGGACTCTCATGTGTGAGTTTAAACTTGACTTTTGACTAAATCTTTGTCCACAAAGTTCACAAGTAAACGGCTTGTCTCTTGTGTGGACTGTCATGTGTGTGTTTAAACGTGATTTGGAAGTAAATCTTTTACCACAGTCATCACAGCTTATTGATTTTGGTCTTGCCTGGACTTTCCTGCGTGACTCTACATTTTTCTTCTCTCCAACACATTTCTTATTAAGCAGACAGGTTGAAGACTTCACTCCTGAATGACTTGTCATGTGTCTTTGAAGAGTCCGGTTACTGACATACTGCTTACCACACTCAGAGCAGCTCAAATATTTGTTGACAGTTTTTACCTCTGATTCAGGAGCCCTGCTCTTCTTCCAGTCTTTCATACTGTCTTCACGTTCTGATTCAGAGTCTGATGAGTTTTTTTCAGAGAGTCAGGATTGGTCAATTCACCATCCTCTTCATCGTCCTCGTTAACGTCAGTCTTTGAAGAGCTGGAACTGCCTTTGAGAATTTTTTTATCTGGGTTCCTGGTAAGTTTTTTTTTTTTAATCCTCCTCACTCTATAAAGAAACTGTAGTGACCTAAAATCTGATATCGGTCTCCTCCATATTAAGTTGGTTTCCCACCAGACTGGTCTAAGGGTCTTTTCTTCCACTTTATGATAAGAGGCTCTGGGTCCTGCTGGTCAACATCAGGCCTTCAGTCTTGAGGAACTTCTTCTTCTTAATCAGCTCTAAACAGAAGCAGGAACCACTGAAACACATGTACATTAAAGACAATGTTACTTCAACACACACACACATACACACAATTTTACCCTCACAATCACCATCTTCTAGGGGTGTAACGGTACATTAAATCACATTTCGGTTCGGTTTATTTTCGGTATGCTGGTGAAGATTCTCAGTCGTCCAGGACATGATAAAATTAGAACAAGCGCTCAATACAAAAACAACTGGACTTTATTTGTTGCAGAAAACGTTTCACCCTTTATCCGAAGGGCTTTTTCAAGGCGTGTCAGCCTGTATATAACTTCTCTGTCACACAGCTGCTCCTTTGAATTGAAAAAGCCCTTTGGATAAAGGGTGAAACGTTTTCTGCAACAAATAAAGTCCAGTTGTTTCTGTATTGAGCGCTTGTTCTGATTTTATTTTCGGTACAAAAAAAAGACAAAATAAAGACTTACAAAATGTTTATTTTGAAAATATGCCAAGTAAACAATACGTTTGTATAAAAATAAATAAGAGCGACCCATTTGGGTGATATTTTAAATAAACGGCACTCTTTACAACAAATAAACTATACTAACAATAATAAAAATCTTAATAAATATAATAACAGTCAGAACCAGAACAATGAGCAGCAACAGACCGTTTACAATCTAACTAATCAATTTTAAAGTTTGTCCAAAAATACCAACTTGTCCACATTTTCTGCTAAAAGCACAGATCTAGTTGCAGTGAATATCTCCAGCGGTGGAGAAAATCATCTCAGTAACAACAGTAGCAGCAATGTGGCTGTATTTGTCCTCATTACTTACAAACTGTTCTTGGACCTGCTCCCCCAGGTGGGACAGGTCCCTGGAAAAGTTCAGAGTTCAGTCATCACACTTCTTAGCTGCAGGTGATCTGGCAAATTTCCCTGAAGAGGAAGAAGTCAGCTGCTATCTCTGTCCCAGACTGGAAATAAAACACAAAGAGGTAAAAAAAAAAAGAGTTAATAAGATTATAATTTTAAATTAAAAAGATTAATTAGATAATAATAATAAAAGAACAATACCTCTTCTTGAACGGTTGAGGTGGTTGAATCGCTCGGTCATCATCATCATCATCATCATCATCATCATCATCATCATCATCAGGGCTTTAATCTGGTCCAGGACTTGTTGACAATATCAGTTTTAGTTTTTTCATAAAGTGCTGAACTTTTTGGCTGAAGTGTTGACATGATGGATGTCGTAGCGGCGCTCAAGAACTTTAAAGCCGGCGCATCAACAACATTCAGACATATTTTTGTAGATCCAGAGCTTTAAAAACCTGTGGACCGATCTGAATTAACTGATAAAAGTTAATTTAAATGCTGCTGCTGTTAGTGGTGTTTGCAAGCTGCTTTTCTTGCTTGTAGAATATGTTCACGTTTGGATGATGTCGTTTCAAGTCCGTTAACAAGTTAGACGTGTTGTCTGCTGCAGAGCTAATCTCAGTGAAACAACGTCCACACACAGCTTTGGATTTGCGCTCGTCTTTTAACAAGGAAGCCATAACGTTAACAAATAGGAAACCGCAACCAGAAGCTAGGCTGCTAATGCTACGCGTACTGCAAGATAATAGCGCCGTGCTGAAACTCACCTTGGAATTTTTGTTCCGTAGCGCATATATTCTGCCGTTAATAACGTTTAATAAGTGAAAAATAACCGAAACGGTACGCAGGTGGACCGAACCGAATGTGCCGTACCGAAACGGTTCGGTACACCCACGTGTACCGTTAAATCCCTACTGGAAACTAAGAGTTTTGTTTTAATATTAATGGAAACTTCAGGGAAAACAATTTAACATTCTCACATAATGAACATACAAATAACCACAAAACAGAGACAAAAGTTAAATATTATGGTGTAGGAGGTGGTGCAACATATGCAAACTCTAAACTCTGCATCTTAGCCAAGGTTCAAGAAAAACTGATAAACTCTCAGATCAAAAATTATTTGGACTCATTTAACATCTTACCTCTTCATCAATCTGGTTTCAGGAAAAAACACAGCACAACAACTGCTTCTCTGAAGGTTCTGAATGATGTTGTTGAAGCATTGGATGCTAAGGATTATTGTGCTGCACTTTTCTTAGACCTGTCTAAAGCTTTTGACACTGTGGATCATAATACCCTGTGTCACAAGCTCTCAGAAATAGGTTTCTCTGAGCACACCATCGGTTGGTTTTCAAACTATCTTTCCAATCGGAGGCAATGTGTTCAACATAACGGTACTTCTTCCAGCTATTTAACAGTTAAAAATGGTGTACCACAAGGCTCAGTTTTAGGACCCACTCTCTTTACAATCTACATAGCTAATGTAGGTCACTGCATCCCTGATGCATCCTTACATTTCTATGCTGATGATACAGTTGTTTATTGCCGAGCTAAAACAGTAGCTAAGGCTTTCCAGTTACTGCAATCCGCTTTTGACTTCATCCAGTCAGATTTGTTCCGTCTCAAACTTGTCCTAAATGCTGATAAAACAAAAGGGATGTTTTTTTCAAATAGGAAGTCGGTCCCAGCAGTTCTTCCTCTGATTTTATCTTCAAATGGTGTCCCTATTGAGTTTGTTGATTCCTATAAATATCTGGGTATCCTGATCGATTCACATCTCTCTTTTAAACTCCACGTGGAAAACCTAGTGAAGAAACTGAAAGTTAAACTGGGTTTCTTTTTCAGAAACAGATCATGTCTATCACTGAATGTTAGGAAACGCCTTGTATCTGTGACTTTCCTTCCCTCCATTGATTACGGTGACATTCTCTACATGAATGCTCCTACAAGCACCCTGCGGATGTTGGATGTTGTCTATCATGGTGCACTAAGATTCATAACTGGTTGTGATTATCGTACCCACCACTGCACCCTGTATTCACTGGTTAACTGGACATCATTAACCTCACGCAGACTCTTCCACTGGTACATTTTCATCTTTAAATCACTTCTTGGTCTGCTGCCCTCATACATCTCCTCCTACATGTCTTTGCGTGAGTGCAGCTACAGTGTGCGCTCTCAGGACATGATTACCTGCAGTGTTCCGTCAGTGAGGACTGAACTTGGAAAAAGGGCCTTCTCCTACTCCGCTCCTGCTTCATGGAATATCTTACAAAAAGATCTGAAGCTCTCGACCTTGACTTCTCTAAATGGTTTTCAGAATCTGTTGGAATCCTGGCAAAAACCAATGCAGATTTGTTCCTGTCTTTGATTTTATACGTCTACCTTATAATGTTTTGCTAGTTTTTTGATACTTTGTAAAAAAAAAAAAAAAAAATTGTTTTTCTCTTTTGTTTTCTATTGTTTATTGTTTGTTTGTTTGTTTATTGTTTAAGGAAATTCTACCATTGCTGTTCATTGTTCTTTAGTTTTAGCAGGTCGCTTTCGTAAATGAGCCCATGAGGTTCAAAAGATTTACCTGACTAAATAAAGGTTGAATGAATGAATGCAGTGAACCGGCGGCCCTCCAGGAAAAACCTGAAATGGCGTGTGGCCAGGTAAAGCGCCAGCAACTCTCTGTCAAAAACACTGTATTTCAGCTCATTGTCCCGCAGCGTACGGCTGAAAAATGCAAGCGGCTGCCAAACCCCGGAAACCTGCTGTTCTAACACAGCCCCCACCGCAACATCAGATGCGTCGGTTGTTNGGCTACATACTGGCTACATGGTATGTGCTAATGTCTACATGCAACATGCTACTCGCTACCGTCTAAATGCTACTGGCTACATGTTGCATGCTACTGGCTACATACTGGCTACATGGTATGTGCTAATGTCTACATGCAACATGCTACTTGCTACATGCTACTGTCTAAATGCTATTGGCTACATGTATGCTATGCTACTGTCTACATGCTATGCATTACTGGCTACATGCTACTGGCTACATGGCATGTGCTAATGTCTACATGCAACATGCTACTCGCTACATGCTACCGTCTAAATGCTAACTGGCTACATGTTGCATGCTACTGTCTACATATGCTACGCATTACTGGCTCCAGTGTTGCCAGATTGGGCGGTTTACCGCCATTTGGGCGGTTTTCACTCTCTACTTAGCGGCTAAAAATAGCTTCGGGCGGGTGGTGATAATTTGGGCGGATTTGGAGTCAGATCGGCGGTTTCTGAGTTAACTATTAAATGAATTTCAAACAGTCATTCATCATTATTTCATAGCAAAGCTCCTCTGACCTTTCTCCATCACTGATTGGCTATTGTCATCTGCCAGGGCGATCCCAACAGAGAACTGATGAGGCAGTTTTAGTGGACACCTCGTTGAGTGGGCTGGTCCGTAGCGGCGGTACGTCAGAGCGGCCGCCATATTGGATGTGGCAGAACTGCCGGTCAACTGATAGAAGGAAACGGACTGAACTTCATAAAGCACCGTTTTACAAAGTGTTTATGCCTGTCATTCACACACACTAATATATTTGGAAAACAAACATGCACCAAAGACAACATTTATAACTTTTAAAGTGATTAATAAAAATGTTTATTCCTTAAATGTTTAGGTTACAGTAAACACTAATTTTGAGTGTTTACAACTAATAACGTGTGTTAACACTATTACTGTGATGATAAATATAGAAATATTCATTAGTGAACATTTAATATGTCTATAATAATCAGTTCCTGAAATGTGACATGTTGATTTTCTTAATAAAGAGCACCAATTTAACTGGTTTTGATTAATCACATTGAACAAATAAACACCGATACTGTATATCTTTACAGGAGTTGGGGGTACTGTGTGTGTGAATTTTTAATAGACCCCTTTCACGGATTGCGCAATACCGGAAGCACCGCCATGTTGGAGACACTCGCGCTGTAAACACACAGTAGTTGAAGTCAGAGCTCCGGTTTTATTTCTGATTTGACCATGTTCTCTGTAAAACAAACCTCTGTAAAGAAGACAGAAGCTGCAGGAGAGTATGTGGACCAGCTTCAGCCTGCAGCAAAGGAACGTCATTTGGATAAAATACAGATAATTGGCAGCTAAGACCCATACCGGCTGTCCAACATGTCAGAAGATGAGAGGACCTTACCAGCTGTGACCTACGCAGACATTGTGAATTATTTGGTGATTTATATTTAATTTTTAATTTGTCTGTGTACATATAAATATATTTTGGGTGTGTTTTTAAACACACACTAGCTATGTATTCTTATTGTAAATGTATGTGACTCATCACATCAGTCTGAGGATTGAAGCAAATTTTGTCAAAATGATCTTAGATCCCTGTTTTTTAAGCTACATTTGATCCCTGGATCAACCAGATCTGAGCGGTTCCAGAGAGCAATGCCTTGATTTTCCTTCTTAATCCAGACTAAATGTGTAAATGTGTGTTTCAGTTCATCTTATAGAAGCTCTGTGCAGAACTACCTCAATACATATTTTTTAAATAAACATGTGAAGTACAATGATGGCTGACAAGTGTTATTCAAAATTTTCAACTCTTGTACAGTGTTTCAACACAAATTATATAAATAACAGCTACTCTGAGTGTTTCAACACAAATTATATAAATAACAGCTACTCTATGAATCTAATTACAGTAAGAACTTTGAGGTGCATTCTGCAGACATTTATCTTTTAAGATAATAGTACGAATGGTTGTCTTTATATAGACCTTTTTTTACCTTATAACTACTTTGAGTTTGGCAGAATATTTTCTAGTCAATACAAAAAGTGCACAAACAAAATGGTTAATGATACCGGTACATAATGTCATTTATTCTGTTTAAAAGAGAGGTTTTCTAAATCGACGTGAGCTATACAGTATCAGCACCACTATGTGAAACATATGTTGTAATATGTAAGTCATCTTGTTTGCTCACGTCTGTGTGATATCCATTACAGAAAAAGCATAATCAAAATTACATTAATCAAATCAATACATAAACAATGATATAGTAATTCATGCTCAAATCAAAAAGGCGTTCAATACAGGATGAACTGGACTTTATTTGTTACTAATAAAGTCCAGTTGATCCTGTATTGAACGCCTTTTTTGATTTTATCATGTCCTGGACGACTGAGAATCTTCACCAGCATCATGCTCAAATAAAGAGTGCAGTGAATGAAAAATCATGTCTGCCCCATATTTGCAAAAACAACTTCAAAGTAAAGGTGGAACAATGTAAAATAAAAATAAAAAAGGTTCACATCAGCTATCACTCTTCTATCCACTTGTTCTTTTTACAATTCATGCAGCTACTCATAACCCACCAAAGGTGATTAACCAAGGCACAGCACACAAAGCCAATCATATTGATTAATGCAACTTTTTCTGGATATCTACATGTTTGAAAATCGATAGGTAGAAGAGGGCCATTCAAGATTGTGTATTTTTGTCTAACACAGCCTATGACACGTTCAACATGGATTCTAACATGTGCTATTTGCCATGTTTTTTTTAGTTCTTTTTTGTCGTCGGTTGAAGCGTTCAGCTGCCAGATGTCATTCCCACCATCAGCACCAACTGCTACAGACTTCTCTGCAGCACACGTCTTCAGTGAAGGCACCCAGTCTGGATCATCCTTGCTGTACAATGGAGCACGTCTGCCTAAGAAAAGAAAAAACATAATAAAATAAAAATTACTTAAATGAAGTTGTAAATAATTGGTGTGTTCATATGCATATGAATTTCAAAACAGGATTTACAACATAGCACCGGATTGTCAGTTGTCAAACAACACAAGAACAGTTAATTTAGGTTATTGTATGTGCTTCTTACATATTTAGTGTTTGTATGTATTTTTTGCTTTTCAACTTGAGAGCTAGATGTGTAGTTTATCATGACAGTGCTCTTGTCATGAGTGTCATGTGCTCTTATGAATTTTGAATAATCAGCATAAACAACTCAACAACTGAAAGCTTTGTTAAGCTTTCAGTTGTTGAGTTGTTTATGCTATTTGTAAAAAACAAATAACTCAACAAAAAAATTTAACGTTCCATGTACATTTTATGCAGCACAGTTAAAGGATTGTAATAATAATAATAATCATCATTTTATTTAAAAGCGCCTTTCAGGACACCCAAGGACACTTAACAAACCAATTCAGTTCAAACATTATCAGTGACAAATTGAAATATAAAATACATAAGGATTATATAATATAAAATACATTTAGTAAAGTTAATAAGACTAAAGAGATGTGTTTTCAGGGCTGTCTTAAAGGGAGGTGGTGTTTCAAAGGTCTGTCCTCGTGCTCAATAAACTTATGATTCGTGTAATGCCCTAATTCACTATAATCTACTGTAAGAAATATATTACCTGACACAAAGTGTGCAGAGCAAATTCGGATGTTGCTCAGTGTTTTTCAATCCAAGTTCTGGTTTAGGCTGGCAGCCACAGACGTCCACGTTCCTCTGATAACTGCTGAATTACTTCACCTTGATTTGTGATCACGAGTGGTAATCTGTAAAACAGAAGGCTTTTCTCTCAATCTGACCGATTGTGGCAGCCATGGACACGACAATAATTCACCATTTTTTGATTTTGTGTGACCAGACGCGACGCACCACTACAATAGCTTTGAGGCTAACACCGCTATGTCGCCAAGATGGCTACTTCCGGTATTTTTCCAGGGTCGATGACGAGCCGTGAAAGGGGTCTATAAGTGACTAATACTGTAGTGTTGAGCCATTTTAATGAACTGCAGATAATGCATGTTTTTATTGTGTTTACTCTGTGACACAGTTCACACTTGGACTTGTGATTCTGTTCCATCAGAATTTCAGGGATGACATACAGAGTTAAATGTCATTAAGCAAAATAAGAATGATTATACCTTTAAAAGTTTTCATTCAACACAAACGCAAAACCAATGTGTCATTTTAACTGCAGTAAACACCAGAGGTGGGTAGGAATGAGTTACATTTACTCAGTTACATTTACTTAAGTAGCTTTTTGAGAAAATTGTACTTGTGAGAGTAGTTTAAATGTGAAAGACTTATACTTTTACTTGAGTAAATTTTAGGGGAGACAACCACAACTTTTACTCAGTTACTATGGGCTTTCTGCCGATCACTACAGTTACTTTTGTTTCAAGTATGTAAAAACATTTGCAGCAAAATTATTGCGTAACTTAATATCACCTGACATGTAACCAATCAAGTGAAGCCAACCAGTCACGTGACTACAACAAACTCCGCGCGGGCCATGTTGAGTGATGTCGGAGATTCTGGTAAACAGTTAGTGCTGTTTATAGGATGTCAAAATGTAAGAAAATGAGTTCCAACATTTATTGGTAGAAACAAAGTTTTGCAGAAAGTCAACTTTATTATTATTTAGCAGAATTATTTGGGCTACAGTTGCCTTTGTGTTTTTTTATTTATTTACAACAATGTAAAAGATAAGTGGTTTATTTCTAAATCCTTTTGGCTGGTATCGCCTTTGTGTTTTTATTTATAACAATAGCTATGTTTACATGGGCAAAATTCTGTGACCGGATTGAAATGTGCTCTGATTGCATAATTAGATAGCACCGTTTACATGCGCCCAATCCGTTCATGACGAGTGTTTACATGCAGCAGGCTTTTATTCTGATCAGAAGTTCTGACATGCGCAGAGTGGTACACTCCCCTTAAAAAAAAAAAAACGAAGAGGAAGTTACTTTCGTAAAAACCACAGAAGAAGAAGTTACTTCCGGGACGAAAGTAAACATACGCGTCCAAAATGGACCCGCACCAGATTGTAATGACGGCGACTGAGTTTTTACTGCACTCCCTGATTGAACTACAGGTGAAGCAGCGCGTGCTTTTAGTTTTTTTATTCACAGGATGAGAGCGCTGGACGTCCTCTGTCCTCCAAGCTGTCGTGGACAACAACTGTTGGTAAGACAATAAAAACGCTGTATGCTAATAAACTTTTTGTCCTTTATTTTTCTACCTGTCTGCATGATACTGTCTGTATTTGTTATTAATTACTATTCTTCCTCTGTTTTCCTGTTTCTGGAGCATCAGTGTCACGATGCCAGGCAGTGCCATGATGCCAACGTCCTGCGCCACTCAGACTCTATCAAAGGGCTCATCTGTTGACAAAAGTAAGGCTAATACTGTATTTACTATATTGTATTTAGTATTACTACAACGATTACAGCTAAGAAGTATCTCAAAGTAGAGATGCTTAGCTGTAAAGTTTTATTTAAAATAAAATTTGTTTGAACCATGTCTTTAACAAATAGTTAAATGTTGCCAAAATGTAAGGCTAACATTTACTGTTTTGTATTTAATTTTACAACTATTACAGCTAAGTATATCAGAAGACATACTTAGCTGTAAAGTTTTCTTTCAAATAAAATTTGTTTGAACCATAACTTTAAACAAATAAAAAGTTGAACACTAAATATTGGCATGTCCTTTTTTGCAGTCTGTGAGGAACATTGAAGGAAAGGACGTCCGTCTCTTCACTGTTGGTGACCCTGCATACCCGCTGTTGGACTGGCTCGTCAAAGGATACGCAAACTCCTCGTCTGACTCCTCAAGTCATTTAATGTTTACCTTGGCGCTGTCAGGTGGAGGTAGAGATGACCGGGTTTCTGAAGTCACAGTAGAGAGTTCTTCTAAAAAGATACTGTACTTATGTATTTGTGTTCACATGCAGTAAACATTTGTATAAAATTATTATCACAATAAACAACTGCAAGTAATACTAGTGAACATCTGAGCTCTTTAATGGACCAAACATTTTAACACATTCTTGTAAACAGTTGAAATTGCTTGTTTGAAACATGTTTCATTCTTAGTGCAATTTGAGGTGTATCAGAAAAACATAAAAATTAAACGTTCAAAACGTTTGTACAAAACAGACGATGTGCACAGATCACATCTTGTAATGATAACAACAAAAAAATTCTTTGGTCATTTAAAAACTACAGTAACCTGTAATTCAGTAACTTCTTTATCAACTCATCAAATACTTTCACAATTTCAATGTATGCATGTGATTTCGGACAACAAAATTGGTGACAAAATAATCGATTTTACTTCCAAAATGTATGTTTCTGTATCCTGATAGAACAGCAAATGTGTTTTTATCCTGTGAGTCATGCAGAAACTCAGAGTCCTTATTAAACCACCTGACTGTATTAAGTTAGGACATGTACCTTAATTGTACCATAAACTATCAATCCTAATGTCTGTGTAAAAAATACATTTACAGATCTGTCAGGGGACAAAGAAACATGGTTGTGGAGAATTGAAACATTTTCAAATCAGTTTTGAGTTGTTCTAAAGCACATGTGTGAACTTCTTGGGATTCCTAAGACGTGGGACTCTTGCATCTTCTGCCACCTGCCACCATCACCTGCCACTGTCTGTTGTGTGCTGCTGCCAGTTGTCTCTTCAAAGCCGGACTCATCATCTGAAAAACAAACAAAATAAAGTTTAACTGGACCCCTGATATGTTGAAATGTGTTAGGTTAATTATCTGGTTAGTTGGAGTTTTAATGTACAATACAGTATACTGTAGTTCTATGCTAGCCCTACAGCTACTCTTATTTCTTATTATAATTAAATTTTTACATATTTGTTGTTTCTAATTACTCAAGTAATACAGTACAGAGGGTTAATGTGTTTTGAAGAGTCTAACTTACCAGAAAGGATGCTTTGCTCCTGGTTAGCTTCCTCTCCTCAGATTCCTCTCCTCCTCATAAGATCCACACCGCTGCCTGCTGTGTTGGAAGTGGCAGAGCTCTCATCAGTTCATCCATCAACACGTAAAATGAAAAAGTGGTGGGGTCGTAGCCACTTGTCCCGTTGTTGTTTTTAGCTTTGTAGCACTTAGCTTTAAGCTCTTCCAGCGATCTCCAGCTTCTTCCAGCTTTTCATGTACTTGTTTAAATAACTACACGTTCGGTCAAGGCGTTCGATAGTTTTGAGCTATTTTAACGTTTCTATTACAAATGTTGCATCGCTCACCGACCAGTTTTGCTTCCCCACCATGCGTTAGCGTTAGCATCTACCCACTAGCCAGGCGGAGAAGTAAACACGAGGGGGGAGAGGGAGGGAGGGATGGGGGTGCGCGCAGCGCACATGCGCAGTCAGGACAGTTTCCCACAGTCCGGTAAAAGGAACAGGGGCCTCATGTACAAAGACTTGCGTAGATTTCTTACTGAAAAGTCACGTACGGACAAATCCAGAAAAGTGTCCACGCACAAAAAAATCCAGATTTATCAAACTGTGCGTACACCGGAATCCACGCACATTCCTTATGTACAACACAATCAACGTGGAATTCAGCGCACATGAGAGAGTGGCCGACTCCGCCCTTGACACGCCTCCGTATGAATATGCAAAGTCATTCAAATATGCCATGCACGACAGGAATGTCGTCTCTGCTCCATTGCAAATCATGTCGGAACGTGGAAAAAAGAGGAACTTCACGGACTGTGAACAGAAATCACTTCTGAGTGAGGCAGAGAAGCACGGAAAAAGGCTTCATTCGGCACGCACAGTGCAAAACAAACCATCCACTTTTAAATAAGAAGTTGACCAAGCTGATCTAACATGCCTGTATAGCTTAGTGGCGAACGCGCCCGCCCTTCGTCCCAAAGGTCGTGAGATCGACTCCCGCTTGGTACAATGTTTTTTTTTTTCATTCCAGATTTAAAGACCACAGGAAAACTATTGAATGAAACAACAAGAAATAGAACAATACATGAAATGAAAGGAAGCAGACGATTTATTGTTTTGTAAATAGTTTTCATGTGTATTTCAATCTGGAACGAAAAAAAAAGAAAAACGTTGTACCATGCGGGAGTCGATCTCACGACCTTTGGAACTAAAGGCAAGCGCTTTACCCACTGACCTAAACGTAGGCGTGTTAATACAGCTTGGTTAACTTCTTATTTAAAGAAATTACATCTCATTGTTGTCAATATTGTTGCCACTATCTGGCGCATGCTTTTATATCCACTCATCTAATTGCGTCCATGTGGATGTAATAATCGTTAATCATGTGTGTTTGGTGGGATTTATGATTGTTTTCACATCGTGGACACGGTTTCACAGATCACCTGTAAGTGTCGCCAAAGGAACAATAACCACAGAAACGTGCGTACGCAAGCAGGGGAGCAGCCGTGGATTTGTACGTGGATGGCGCAGATATTCCCGTTCATATCAGATTTGATACATACGCCACTTTGCGTGGAAAGTGACGTGCGCAATGTTTTTGTGCGCACGCATGGTTGATACATGAGGCCCCAGATCATGTGTTTACATGCGCACACATCGGGCTACGGATCGGCGTAAACCACCCGTTTCGAACGGATCGCAAATTAGGTCGGATCACGCCGAATACACAAAAAATAACCCGACCGGGGTGTTTACATTACGGACTTTTGATCCGTTCGGCCGTCTGATCCGATTACTTATGTCCATGTAAACATAGCTAATGTATGTTCAGTCTCATTAAAAGTTATGTTTCCTTGTAAATCCATTTGCATGTTATAATTTAAAGACACGAGATGGTACTCCACAGTTACTCACTACTTGAGTAGGTTATAATCAAAGTACTTTATTACTTTTACTTAAGTAAATTTTTGGATGCCTACTCACTACTTTTACTTGAGTACTATTTGGTTCAAGTAACAATACTTTTACTTGAGTAAAAATTTTGAATACTCTACCCACCTCTGGTAAACACATTTAAGTAAAAAGTTGTCTGTTTGAAAAAAGGAGCATTAGACCTAACAAAGGAACATGCACTGATAATTTCAACTCCAGTTTGTCATCAACTCTAGTTAAAATACTGTCTAGTCAATCTTGTAAAGGGTCAATTAATCAATAGTGAACAATATTTTAACTTCCTGACACCATTTTCAAACCTTGGACCTGAGTGTTGAGTCATTTGGAGACTTCTCTTGTCTCCTGTCCTAACATGAACTGACACATTTTAATATTTCAGCAAGAATTTCTTGTTCAAGTTCAGAAGTTGGTTTTCAAAGTTTTTTTAGTCCAGTCTGGCTCTTTTGGGAGAGAGAATCTGTCCTGCTCTACTGAACAGTCTTGTCTTTCAATAATCTTTCAATAAGGCCATGTGTGTTGTGTGTCTTCTGGATAAATCTGTGTGGTGGAATCCATTTTGGGTGTGTTAGTGGTGCTGTGAGTGCTTCCAGCTCAATGACGTTTATACTAGAATATACGTCACTGGTCCAGCTCCTCTAAAGGCAGGTCTAATGTTACCTGTCCACTTTGCAGTGACTCTATGGACCAACTCCCCTCTCAACATCAGTTACTTTCAAACGAATGACAAATCAAAAAGCTGCAACGTGAATGTAACTTGTAACTTTTTGATTTGATTTGTAACTCAACACATTATAGAAATTTAGTGTAGTAGAAAGTACAGATACTTCATGTAAAATGTACTCACCCACCTGGATCAGAAAGACTCATACGTGCGTCTGCTCTTTGTGGACTTCACATCTGCCTTCAACACCATGATCCCCCAAACTCTGATAGACAAACTATCTACACTTGGACTAAGCCCCTCTATTTGTAACTGGGTACTAGACTTCTTAACAGACAGACCACAGTCCGTGAAGATCCACAACTTCTCCTCCTCCACCATAACCCTTAGCACTGGCTCTCCTCAGGGATGTGTGCTGAGCCCCCTTCTGTTCACTCTGCTCACATATGATTGTACAGCCACACTTCCAGGCTGTCATATTGTTAAGTTTGCAGATGATACAGCGGTGGTGGGATGCATTACAAACAATGATGAGTCCAGCTACAGACAGGAGGTGGAACACCTGGAGAGCTGGTGCAAAGAGAATAATCTTCACATGAATGTGAAGAAGACAAAGGAGATGATTGTGGACTTCAGAAGGAACAAACACAACCATGCCCCACTGAAAATAGGTGGGTCTGCAGTGGAAGTGGTCTCCAGCTACAAATACTTGGGTGTACACATGAATGATAACCTCAGCTGGAGCAACAACACCACCAGCCTGATCAAGAAAGGTCATCAGAGACTCTACTTCCTCAGACGGCTGAGACGAGCTGGTCTGAGCAGCCCAGTCCTCACCTCCTTCTACAGG
The DNA here is from genome assembly GCA_038048925.1 of Garcialebias charrua. Lineage (NCBI taxonomy): Eukaryota > Metazoa > Chordata > Actinopteri > Cyprinodontiformes > Rivulidae > Garcialebias > Garcialebias charrua. The sequence goes on from JBBPBX010013512.1 coordinate 21,916, forward strand.
TGTGCAGTGGAGAGCATCCTGTGCTCCAGCATCAACGTGTGGCATGGAGGCTGCACAGTTGAAGAGAGGAAAGCTCTGCAGAGAGTGGTGAAGGCTGCACAGAAGTCTGTTGGAGTCAGTCTCCCCACCATCACAGACATTTACACCTCCAGATGCAGGAAAAGAGCCACCTGCATCATGAAAGACCTCACTCACCCAGCACACTCACTCTTTGCCCCACTCCCCTCAGGACGGAGGTTGAGGAGCATCAAATGTAGAACCACTAGACTGAGGAACAGCTTCTACCCTGAGGCTGTTAGACTCATGAATAAATAAAAATAAAATAAAAAATAAACACTGCAAAATATCACATCATGCTGATGCTGATCTGTTTTCTTGTTGCTGTATTCATCTGTGACCATCTGCTCATACAAACTCATGTTCGTGCTGCTGTTTATTCCCACTATATTAGGCTTAGTGTATTACTAGTTGATGCTTTTCTTAGTTAATTCTAGATGTTATTACTGTTTTTCTCTTTCATTGTTGTTGGATGTAACTGGGACCTCGTGTACATAATCTCGTTTTCATCTCATGTACCACATGCGGTGCAAATGACAATAAAGACTCTCTGACTCTCTGACTCTGATAAAGCTCTTAAACTGCTAAGTCAGGGTGTCATACACGTTAATAACAAATTATATGATAATCTAACGGTTAACTGCTAACTCGGGGTGTCATACAGTTGTTAAACTGCTAGTCAGAGTGTCTTTCAACCTTGCTCTCAACGGAGGCAGTCGCAACCCTTCCCTCTCCTGTCCTTCCCCCCCCTGCTGCTGGCAGCTCCACAGCAAAGCGCCTCGAACGCAAATTAAGATGGATTGGAGGTTTGGGCATTCGATTCTACAAAGAAGATTTCCACAGAAGAAGGCACAAGGGGAGCCTTTTCAACCTCACAGAGTGACGGAGGATACGCCATGGATTCCGCCATGGATTCCGTGGATGTCTGGGTGTGCTCTGTGGAGGTGAAGAATCTTGGAATCTTGGATTTATGATGGCAGCGCTTTCCCTTTTGGCATTTGTGGAGCACTGGTCTATCGCAAAAGAGGGAGACTTCAGCAGGACTTAATGCCTGGAGCACCCGACGTCTGGTCTGCGCTGTGACCTCGAGAAATCAGCTGTGTGCGAGCTTATTCGGGGGGTGAACAGATCAACCTTGGTTTTAGGACTCTGTTCGCTGTGGTCAACATCAGAATTCAGCTGTTTGAGAGCTTATCCAGAGGGTGAGCTGATCACCCTTGGACTTAGGACTCGGGTCGCTGTGGTCAACATCTGAGGTCAGAGTTGGATCAGTGGGAAAAAAGTCCCGAATTGGATCATATGAACAGAATCGCCCTTACAGACTGAAGGCTGCTGAAATTACAAAGTGTGCCTGATGTAAAAATATTTGTAATTCTTATCTGGCTCCCTTGGAAACAGCCTTGGAAAAGGCTGGATATCTAATTTCTCCTGAGACGTGGCTACTGTGGAAAAAAGCTGTCCTTGTCTTGTCTGCTCCCCCCCGGAGAACTTTTCTATGAGCGTTATCGGAGGCATCCGGAATGTATCATGGACAGATCCTCCCTGCCTCAGTTTCAACCTGCAACATGTAACTGTCATAAATGTGCTTATGATATGGTTTTTACTGGGTCATGCGGTGTCTTGCAGACAAAATGTGATTCATTTTTTTTTTAATATCAATGCTGTAACCCCCATGGTTTCTTTCCCTGTTTTCCCACCTTTGACCTTCATCCTGAGACGGATGGGAGAGGCCGCGCTGAAGAACATGTCATGTGTTTTGATAAGGCAACAGCTTTTCACATTCAAACCCTCTCCTGGATGACTGTGAATACATAATCACGCTGTATCGATGAAAATTGGTGCAATGTTAATAAATGCTCTTGAATCTTGAATACAACTGGTAAACTGCTATTCAGGGTGTCATACAGCTGTTAAACTGCTAGTCAAGGTGTCATACAGCTGCTAAACTGCTAGTCAGGGTGTCATACAACTGCTAAACTGCTAGTCAGGGTGTCATACAGCTGTTAAACTGCTAGTCAGGGTGTCATACAGCTGCTAAACTGCTGATTAAAGGACAACACCCACCATGACAGTAACAATTCACCATATTGGACAATTACTGTAGTAGAATATGATGCCTATTTTCATTTTTGCAATTGGGCCGGGCGAGCGTTAAAAAAAAAAAAAAACGAGTCCCGGATTAATCCGGAAACCCGGCCGAAGATTGCCGAAGTGTGAAATCACCTCATTGAAGTCTCCCCCTAAAAAGGCAGGAGTGAGTTCGCCATGGAGGTTTATGAGAGAACTGCAGTTGATCGTGTCTTACGTGGATGCGTGATCTCTAACGCCAAAAATACACTACATGCGGTCCGCTCCGCAGGTCGCAGCTGAGCGTCTCAAACTCCAATTTCCACTACCTCCGCTCAGCTCAGGTCCGCCTGCATGTGCCGCTCCTAGACGCATGCGCGGGATTTGCGGGATCGCGCGATAAATCAAGTGATAAATAAGTCAGAACAAAACAATTCATTCGGTGGAAGAAGGAGAACAACAGTAGAGACTGCTGCCTTGATCTTCTCTCGTAAATGAGCGACAGGACATGGTTTGAGCAACAGGAAGTGATGTATTACATTTCAGAATAAAATACTTTATTTATTTATTTATTTATTGTATTGCGTTTGTAGGCGTAGTCATAAATGATAGTTTGAAAGCATTTTTGTACAAATAAATCCGTATAGAGCTAGGATTAAGTCCGCCCGTGGTGATTTTATTTTGTAAATACGGAAGTTGTGCTCGTTCCTTTTCCTGTTGGTGCGACGTAATCTTCAAAAGTTGACTCCGCACAGCTCCGGCAGAAATAGAAAAATTTCTAATTTTGACGGACTGCCGTCCGCTCTCCGCAGCTCGCCGCCGCCGTGCGGAGCCAGTGTAAATTCTGTCATTGATTATAATGGGTGCGTATTTGCTGCGGAGGTCGGACCGGAGCGGGGCGGAGCCGTAACGCATGTAGTGTATTTTTGGCGTAAATATTTCCTGGTGCAGTTGTGTGAGCTGGACCAGCGCTCCGTTTTTATTTATTTATTTATTTATTTATTAGAACACCGCTGCGGTTAAAACACTGCTCTCACTCACGCCAAAATTACACTACATGCGGTCCGCTCCGCTCCGCAGGTCGCAGCTGAGCGTCTCAGTCCAGTTTCCACTACCTCCGCTCAGCTCAGGTCCGCCTGCATGCGCCGCTCCTAGACGCATGCACGGGATTTGCGGGATCGCGCAATAAATCAAGTGATAAATAAGTAAGTCAGAACAAAACAATTCATTCGGTGGAAGAAGGAGAACAACAGTAGAGACTGCTGCCTTGATCTTCTCTCGTAAATGAGCGACAGGACATGGTTTGAGCAACAGGAAGTGAGGTATTACATTTCAGAATAAAATACTTTATTTATTTATTTATTGTATTGCGTTTGTAGGCGTAGTCATAAATGATAGTTTGACAGCATTTTTGTACAAATAAATCCGTATAGAGCTAGGATTAGTCCGCCCGTGGTGATTTTATTTTGTAAATACGGAAGTTGTGCTCGTTCCTTTTCCTGTTGGTGCCTCCGCACAGCTCCGGCGTCCGGCAGAAATAGAAAAATTTCTAATTTTGACGGACTGCCGTCCGCTCTCCGCAGCTCGCTACCGCCGTGCGGAGCCAGTGTAAACTCTGTCATTGATTATAATGGGTGCGTATTTGCTGCGGAGGTCGGACCGGAGCGGGGCGGAGCCGTGACGCATGTAGTGTAATTTTGGCGTCACTCCTCTGCCCGCTGCCTCGGAGCCAGCCGCGCGTCTTCTCCCGGCTGCGTTCTGCTGGTCACCTTTGAAGTTCCTTCGCGCTACGGTTAAAACTGTTGCTGCTCTCACTCTGCCCATGAGAGGAGCCAGCCGCGTGTCTTCTCCCGGCTCCGCGTTCCTTTGTGGTGCCGACTCAGGGCTCGGATCCGTATTCAGCCTTGCGGGGAGCACGCGCACTCAGAGCTCCTCTGCCTGCTGCCTTTTTAATTCTGTACTCCCCGACCTGGCTGTCAGGTCACGGGGAGAGAATAAAAAGTGGGTGCACGCTCAGAATATGACATCAGTGAGTGACCGCGGGATTAATCAACATGCAGATTTATTAACAAGGGAATATTAAATATGTTTCGCTTTTTTTTCCCCTCTGAGCAGCGGAGGAAGGTGGTGCTGTGCTGATCAGCAGACAGTTGTACAATTATTACTGAGGAAATATTAAAATGACACAACACGACTACTTGTAAAAGTCTGACGTTTGTCCCACACATTGTTTTTATTAGTTGTATTCTCTGGTCGCTCTCTAGATGAACCAAGATGGTTCAGATCGAACCAAAAGAGTTCTCACCTAGGTCTCACAGTGGGTGAACTTCGAGAGAAGTTGATGTCTGGGAACCGTGACCCTTTGAAAAGTGGTCTGTCCCGACATGTACCCACGAGAGGCGGCCCTCCTGCCCCTGCCCCTCGAACTGCACAGTTTGAGACATGCAATGAGTCACACATGCTCCAGATTATGGAAACGGCGCCTCCGCGCGAGATCGTGACTGAGGTTGTGAGTTGTTTGTCAAATGATTTGAATGTTACAGTGGTTGACCAAGCTGACACAACGTGTGACGTTGTCCTTGATGATAACACAAACAACGTTGTTCATCCTGATGTAGCGACGCGCAGCATTGTCTTTTGCAACAACTCGGTGCACACAGTTGACAGCAACAACGTCGACACTGACATAAATACTGACAGCATACAAATTGCTGAAAATCCGTATCCTGGAGGTCATGTGGCGGACTGCCATCATGATGCTGACAGCGACGATGATTACACGGACGGCGTTACACGTACTCAGAGGCGTGTGCTTAAACCTAGAAGGTTTCTGTGTAAATTTATGAGAATGGGGCACGCTAAGAAAGCTTACCTGCCACTCAGACTGGAAGGGGTGTTCTCGCGAGAAGCACTCCTGGATAGCGGCTCAGACGTGACTATCATGTCGGCCGAGCTGTTTGAGAGGCTACGGACCGCCGCTAACAGTGTTGGCAGAGTGATACCCCAGACAGAATGTGCTATAGAGTTGCGAGGACTCTCGGAAGTGGGAACAACCATGACAGCTATTGCCATGGTTCACATGCAGATTGGCGAGACGACAATTTACCATCCGGTACATGTGTCTACAGTGAACTCCATCCCATTTCTGGTCGGCCAAGATTTTATAAGTCGCTTTGAAGCGATTATAGATTATGGCAGTCAGACAATGTGGGCCACAGTGAGCAGTCCACTGCCATTCGTGGTACCTCCCCAAGGTCAGGACACTGACTGTCTAACAACAGGTACCGCTGAGGTGAAAAAGGATTCCCCAACCGAGACCACAAACCCGGTAAGTGATCCTTCATATACAGGTGAGACAGAGGAGACTCAACAATTGGTCCAGACTCTGGCCCATCACGAGGACCTCCTCTGCGAGCTGACACCTTCAGCACTCCCTGACCACTTCCTACCACAGGTAGAAGAGGGTGTGGTGATCCAAGGGTCCCACACCGTTGACGCTGTACTGTCCTGTGGGACAGGTAATTCGGCAAACAGCCAAACTTTCAGTGAAGTCTTGGTTCAAGGACATCTGAGCCCACAAGGTGACAGTCTACAACACTCTGACAGTCACTTGGACTTCATTGTTACTGATTTTGAGGACCCCTCCTTAAACAAAAGGGGGGCAGACTCACACTTCCTACCACCGGTAGAGGACGGTGTGGAGATCCAAGGATCACACACCGAGAACGCTGTGCTGTCCTCTGGGACAGGTAATTCGGTTATCATCCAAGCTTTCTATGAAACCTTGGTTCAAGAGCATTTGAATCTAGAACTACTCAGAGATGACATAGTTCTTACAGACTCAAAGAGCACCTCTTCATTCATGAAGTGGGATGACATACATCACAACGACAGAGACACGCCTGCGACGGCGCCGACAGTTGTGACACACCTGCATTACGCAGAAAGAGGTAAACGTACAGAGATACGTTGGCCGAAACCTAGGAAGTTCCTGCGTACTGTCTACTCTAAGCTGCGTAAACAGCCTAAACTAAACAAAGGCATCCTAACTCGTGCCCATGGACGGACGTCCACACCCGTGCGCGTGGTCCCTCATGACCACAGGGGGGTGATGTTAGGCCATGCCCATGTCAAGGACAACGATTTCAATAACCCCACAAACGATAACGATCTCGCAAACTCACAGACTTCATGGGAAAATAAGGTCGTCCAAACACAGGTTAGTAAATAAACTAATCAGTTTAGACTGTATTTCTGGTGTGTGACACATTGGAATCTGACGACCAGAGTGAGTTTGACGTAGTGAAACGTTGTTTTTAGTTGCTTAATTGCTACTTTTGTTGTTATTGAAGTTGTTATTGTTTTCTGAACACTCCCAGCCAAAAGAGGTTTTGATTGTTGATTAAGTTGAAGACTTAAATGGATTTTAACTATGCCAACATGCTGTTCATTTTGTTAAAGATCTCAATCTTTGATGAGTCATAGTAGATTAATACTACTTAAGGTACTATAATCTACACTGATCTCCCAATCATTTATGTAGAACCGATGCGATCGTTTCTATTCTAGATCTATTCATTTTGATGAGTCTCGCCATAGACTTCAAAATTTTTAGGGATTACCAAATCTTGCGTCGTTCGTCTAAAAGACAACAGACATTTAGACCAAACTAGTTTCATTTTTATTTTAGTTTAACCTAAACTAATTAATGAATGGAGGAATAGTTTGAATGAAGAGGCCTTCGTTACAGAAGCCCTCCACATTTCTATAGGTATAGATCCCTATTTCTGATTTTTACAGCATTGATCCACCCCTTAATTGGTAATTGTAGCTGATCTAATCCATGATAGCTTACATACCAGGTGCATATAGGTAAGGCTTAATGTAGAATCCCTATCATAAGCCCACCTAAAACCACATAATTGCATGACACATTGAACCAGGGTGGCACCGACTGGAAGCCATCCAGCCTGCAACCTTCGATGTGGGGACCTGCTGATCCAACGTTGGTCTTCAACCTTCATCCAAGGCCGCCTCCTCTGCTTCAATCGAGGGATCCCCTCTACATGCTGATTAAATTCCATTCTTGCTGATGAAATCAATAACCCCCATCGTTGTGGATTTACCGTTGTGGATTATAAGACTTTGTTTTCCAAGGGATCACAGACTCAGTTTTCCATGGGTTAACAGACTATGTTTTCCAAAGGATTGAAAGCTTACCGCAAAGGGATTACCTACGAACAGTATGGAATTTCCAAAAACATTATGGGAGTATAATTTTGAACTTTTTTTGATTTTTTTTTTCCACTTGCTGGATTACATAGAGGTCAGAGACATTCGGTGGTATCCTTTCGTGTTGGAACTCATCCCCAAGGACAGGCGATGACTTCCAAAAAGGGGGACTGTAGTGATACACCTAACCTCTGACATTTTAGGCTTGACCTTCAAGTACACCTCTCTGCATCTCTTTGGAACTCTCAGTGTTACACCTTCTTGAAGTCTTCAAGGAGACGAGTAAACACTATTTTGGTTAACAATTATTATGAATTAATGGACACTAATTAATCAGATTGAACTTTCTCTTTAATGTGTGTTAATTCAGAATTGATCAAACAGTATTTTTGTCATTTCAATGATGATTTTACTAAGCTGGTATATTTTAAATATGACAAAGTTAAGAGAACATCTCAGAATGATCATGCTTTAAACTGTCTGCTCTATGCAGAATAAGTGTTTAAAGTTGAATGAACAATCCGTCTATTTGTTTGAACTGTTTTTGGAACGAAAGAGAAGTTCTAGACATAACTTAATCTTCGGTCTCCCGTCCGTTCTAAAAACAATTCATCTGTGCTTAAACAGAGAGTGCTCTGTTTTCACACCTGCAGGTTTTGTTTTGTCTCCGTGCTGGGACTCAGTTCTCAGCACTCACTGAGTTTTTGAGTTCTCGGGGAGAAGGGAAGACGCACGGACGTTTTTCCTCCAAGCTGATAGACGGCCCGGTCATCGTGCCAACTCGACCCACGTCTCAGCTGAGAGTCGCGGCAAAGCCTTGCTGTGCCTCAACACTCATTTCTGAAAGAGTTTGTTTTCTGAAGTTTTATTTTGAAAGTGCAGCCAGTAGCTGGCTCTGTTCCTGCCGGGAGAAGCGGTTCTTCTCACTCGTCTGAATCAGCTCACACGCGCGGAGGTCATCTGGGCGTGAACTGGACAACACAGTCCGTTAGTGTCCACAAACCTCAACTCTTATCTCCAAGACGTATCGTCAACAGGTAACGAGGCGTTGATTGTGTCCTGAACGTGTGGGAAGCCCAGCTGAACCGTATGGGAAGGTGCTACTCTGGTTGTTTCAAATAATTAATTTCAGTTAACTTAGCTTTCATCTTCTTCCTCCTATTTCTTATTTTCCATAAGTATTTAATCTGTCAAGTAATGTGCCAACAGTTAAGTTTTAATTGTCTGTTTGTTTTAATTTGAATTCTTGTCAACGTAGTTATTAAATCAGAGCTAATATCGATACAAATGTTTAATGTAATTCTTGTGATAGTTTCAATAAAAGGTCTATTTTTTTGGTAGACCAATATAAATTGAAGTCTAAGCGTGAAATTACATTTCTGATTAATCACAGTAAAAACAATTTAGTATCGGAAAAAGGAAGAACTTGCACTTTGGTGGCAGTTTGTGCAAGATTAAAGTCTGATTGGTAATCTTCGAGGTATTTTGGGGGTCTTCTCTCTCTTTTTGGATAACGATCACTTTGCTCTATTTGAGTTTGTTCATGATCAGTTTTACTCTCAGTGATATAATCTGAAAACTCGCCATTTTGAGTTTCTTGAAGAGTAACTTCCTCTTTGTCACTTGGGGTGACATCTTGGGTAATGTCCTGAGTTAATGGTGTTACATCCTGTCTATTTTCCTGCATTGGGTATCTGTCACTCTGGATCCCTTGCTCCCAAACATCTGTCTGTGTTTGTTGGTCAACACCATTTTCTTTGATGAATTTTACCAGCCTGTGTCTGGAAACTTTTCTCATCTGTGGGTGGTACACTAAATAAGCTGGGCTGTTTTTGTTGTACCCTAAAAACAGTCCCCTTTCTCCTCTTGAGTCTAGTTTCTTGTGTTGGTTGTTGTATGAATAACATTCTGATCCAAATACCCACATATTTGAAAGATTTGGTTTTCTTCCTATCATTAAGAAATATGGGGTGTTCTTGGTTCTGTTATTATAGCATCTGTTGCGAATGTGGGCAGCACACTGAATGGCATATGGCCACAGTTCTTTAGGTAATCCCTTTTCTGATAACATACATCTTCCCATTTCAAAAAGTGTTCTCCCTTGTCTCTCTGCTTTTCCGTTTTGGTGTGGGGAGTATGGTGATGATGTTTCGTGTCTAATGCCTTTATCTCTGAGTAGTGTTTGAAAGTCGTTACCTGTGTACTCAGTACCATTGTCCGACCTAAAACACATAACATTCCCATAGGGTGCCCAGTCTGCCAGAAACTTCTTTGTCGCTTCAGTCGCTTCACTTTTGTTTTTCAGAAAATAGACTGCAACAGCCCCAGAGAAGTCATCAGTAAAAGAAATGACATACCTGTGTCCCTCTAAGCCTGTAGGGGTAACAGGTCCTGACAAATCAGTATGGACCAACTCTAGTGGCTTGCTTGTTCTAACATCTGACTCCTTGTTTCTGTTGTTAATAAATTTCCCTTCTGTACAGGTGTTACATTCCATTTTGCTGTTGTCAGTGATTTTCATTCCCTCTACCACATTTTGTAATTTCATAACATCAGTCATGTTACAATGTCCTAATATTTCGTGCCATGTTTTCAGGTCACAAGCTAGCTTAACTTTATCATTGTTGGTTATGTCATTTAAGTTTTCCTCAATGTATCCTTCATCATTATTTTTCATCCTCAGGTAATACAGTTTCTCATGAACCTCAATAGGGAACACAGTACCATCTTTACCCAGCAGTTCATTTTGTCCATCTGTGAATGTTACACTGGCTCCATTTGCTGTAGCTGATATCACAGAAAATATGCTCTGTGGGTAGGATGGGATGAATAAAGCATTTTTCAGAGTAATTTTAACATACCTTCCCTTTGAGTTCAACAGTTCAATTTGTACATCACCACGCTTCAGTGCAACGTTGTTCATCTTCTTTCCATCTGCCAGTTCCATGTAGTGTCTGCTTGGATTGAAAGTCTTGTCGATTCTCGTGAACAGTTCTTCATCAGTAATGATGTGTGATGTTGCTCCACAGTCCACCATTATTCCATTTTGCTTGATGTTGCGGGGCAGATGATTCCAGCTGGCTTTGGACACCATGGTCCAGTCCCCCTCGTGGTTGTCCTGCACATCTGACGTCTGCTTGGCCTCATCGTTCCGTCTCGGTCCTCTTCTGCATGTCTGGTCACTGTGGGTTGTGCCTTTGGACGCCATGGCCCAGTCCCCCTCGTGGTTGTCCTGCATGTCTGACGTCTGCTTGGCCTCATCCTTCCGTCTCGGTCCTCTTCTGCATGTTTGGTCACTGTGGGTCGTGCTTCTGTGGTAGCTGCACCATTTTGGCTCGGCTTTTTGGCGGCAGTCCCTGGCCACGTGCCCGCGCAGGCCGCAGTTGTAACAGTTTAAAGGCGCGGCCTTTTGGCGGCAGTCCTTGGCCACGTGCTCGCGCAGGCCGCAGTTGTAACAGCTTAAAGTTGTCATGTCCACTTTCATTACATTATCTGCCTTTAGGTTGCTTTCAAACTTTTCTGTCTCTTCATAGCTTCGGAGTCTGCTCTTGAATTGGGTGAACGTCAATTCTTCACTGCTCTGTGTCGTGTGAATAGCAAAAGGCTTGTATGATTCTGGCAATCCCTTCAGAATCATTGCTATTATTAGTCCGTCGCTAATAACCTCTTTTGCATTTCTCAGAGACGTTATTGCTTTTTCAGCACGTAAAACATAGTCTGTCACTGTTTCGCCGGGTTCTTTTAATAAGGACGTGAGCTCCGTGTAAAGGGCGATAATCCTGGGCTTACCCTGGCTGGCGTAATGGCCGCGTAGTATCTGCAGAGCTTTCTTACCGTCGTCTGCGGCATCTCGCATGACCAACGACAGACTCTTATCATCGAGGGTCTGTATTAGTTCTGCGTAACATTCCGCGTTTTTCTCTTCATCTGGGTCTGCAGATAAGATGGCGTCTTTCAGGCCTAGCGTTCTTAGATAAGCCAGGAACTTTACCTCCCAAAGTTCGTAGTTGTTTTCGTCTCCGTTGAAAACGAGTCTGTCCCACCGTCCTCCCGTGCGGCGTCTGGGCCCATAACCTGTTGCGTTTTCATGTTCACCGGCGTTGTTTTCTCGTTCAGCACTCATGTTAAGAACCACACTTCTTTCCGTCAGATAGCTGTAGCTTCTTTATTACGAGTGGCACACATGTAAACTCTTCTTCTACAGCAGATCTAGAACAGCGCTACCTACACACAAGAAACTCACTGCCCCTAGTGGACAACAACGATATAACATGCACACATAATAACAACAATAACATAAGATGAGAACATATTCCAACAGTATATGTATGAGGTAGTAGTTGATGTTGTTATAGAGGCAAAAAGTGGCATATGCAGTAAGGCACATTGGGCATCCTAAATAAGACCGGTCAGAGCACACTGTATATGTATCAGCAGTGGTGTAGATATTAGAGTAGTGTAAATGTAAACAGTAGTAATTAAATGTAAGCAGTAGTAATAAAAGTAAACAGTATTAATAAATGTAAACAGAGAATGTAAACAGTATTATGACTATAGGCAGTGATGTAATACAAACATTAGTGCAAGTATGAGAAGTAGTGCAAACTGTATGAGCACATGACCGAGAGTTTAGTGAATAACCCGTTTGATGACACAGAGTCCAGTGTTAAAATCTTTGTGTTGAGTGGTAATGTGTGAGAAAGTTTTAGTGTTAAGGCAGTTCAAATGGGAGGGGGGGCAGAGCAGGCAGAGTGTTTAGCATCCTGACTGCCTGATGAACAGAGCTGTCTCTCAGTCTGCTGGTTCGAGCCTGGAGACTCCTCAGTCTCCTCCCTGATGGCAGCAGTCTGAAGCAGCTGTGTAGTGGGTGTGTGGGATCACCTGCCATGCAGAGGGCTTTCCGAGTGAGGCGTTTGCTGTGTAAGTCCTGCAGTGAGGGAAAGGAGGTGCCCACGATCTTCTCAGCTGCTCTCACAATGCGCTGGAGGCTCTTGCGGCTGGATGCAGTACATGCACCAAACCACACAGTGATGCAGCTGGTCAGGACACTTTCTATGGCACCTCTGTAGAAGGTGCTCATGATGGGGGTTGAAGCTCCAGCCCTTTTCAGCTTGCGGAGAAAGTAGAGACGCTGGTGAGCCTTCTTTGCCAGTGCTGCAGTGTTCCTGCTCCAGGACAGGTCCTTTGAGACGTGCACTCCCAGGAACTTGGTGCTGTCCACTCTCTCCACTGCGGTGCTGTTGATGGTCAGAGGGGCATGTTGGGCATCCCTCTTCCTGAAGTCCACAACAATCTCCTTTGTCTTCTCCACGTTGAGAGTGAGATTGTTGTGTCCGCACCACAAGGCCAGGCGGCTCACCTCGTTCCTGTAGTCCGTCTCATCGTTGTTGCTGATGAGACCCACCACTGTTGTGTCGTCCGCAAACTTGATGAAGTGGTTGGAGCTGTATGATGGTGTGCAGTCGTGTGTTAGCAGGGTGAATAGAAGGGGGCTCAGCACACATCCTTGTGGGGCCCCTGTGTTCAATGTGATGGTGCTAGATGTGTTACTCCCGATCCGTACTGTCTGTGGTCTCCCGGTCAGGAAGTCTAGCAGCCAGTTACACATTGAGGTGTTCAGCCCCAGACTGTCCAGTTTAAGGATGAGCTGTTGGGGGATGATGGTGTTGAATGCCGAGCTGAAGTCGATGAACAGCATTCTAACATAGGAGTCCTTCGTGTCCAGATGTGTGAGAGCTGTGTGAAGGGCAGAGGAGATGGCATCGTCGGTTGAGCGATTAGGTCGGTATGCAAATTGGAAGGGATCCAGGGAGGCAGGGAGGACAGATGTGATGCTTTTCATGACTAGCCGTTCAAAGCACTTCATCAGGATGGGGGTGAGTGCTACTGGGCGATAGTCATTGAGGCATGCGGGCGTTGCCTTCTTTGGGACAGGGATGATGGTGGTGGCTTTGAAACAGGTGGGGACGATGGCCTGGCTCAGTGAGATGTTAAAGATGTCCGTGAAGACCGCTGCGAGTTCCCCTGCACAGTCCTTCAGCACACGACCAGGTATGTTGTCAGGACCAGAGGCCTTCCGGGCGTTAATCTTGATGAATGATCGCCTTACGCTGTCTGAGGACAGCGTCAGCACCTGGCCATCAGGAGAGGGGGGGAGTTTATGTGCTGGTGTGCTGTTACTTGCCTCGAACCGAGCAAAGAACTCATTCAGTTCATTCAGCGCAGAGGCTGAGCTGTCACAGGTCTGGGGGGATGGTTTGTAGTTTGTGATGGTCTGTATTCCCTGCCACAGACTGCGTGTATCCCTGCTGTCCTTGAAACGGTGAGCTATTTTCCCGGAATACTGCCTCTTTGCCTTTCTGATGCCCCAGTCCAGGTTGTTTCTGGCTGCCCTCAGGCCCACCTGATCTCCCGCTTTGAAGGCAGCATTCCTGGCTTTCAGGAGTCTGTGGACCTCAGCTGTCAGCCATGGCTTCTGGTTAGCCCGAACAGTGATGGTTTTAAGGTTGGTTACATCATCAATGCACTTGGTGATGTATGAACATACAGTGTCTGAGTACTCCTGGAGACATGTGGTGTTGTTTGTGGTAGCAGCTTCTTTGAACATACTCCAATCTGTGGTGTCAAAACAGTCCTGGAGTGCCTCTGAAGACCCCTCTGGCCACACTCGTATCTGCTTGCGGACTGGTTTTGTGACTTTCACCAGTGGCCTGTATGCTGGCTTTAGCATAACACAGATATGGTCAGAAGCACCAATGTGGGGGAGGGGGATGGCTCTGTAGGAATTTTTCATGGTGGTGTAAACCTGGTCCAGGGTGTGGTTTCCTCTTGTTGCAAAGTTTATGTTTCTGTATGTTTTTGGAAGAACACTCTTTAAATCTGCATGGTTGAAATCACCAGCCGTGATGAGAAAAGCATCAGGATGGGCTGTTTGTTGCTCACTGATGTGCACATATAGTTCATTTAGTGCCTCACCTCTATCTTTGCTGTTGGAGCTTGGAGGGATATATACAGCAACAATCATAACAGCTGTAAACTCCCTCGGTATGTAGAACGGTCTGCATTTAATAGTCATAAACTCCACAAAAGGTGAGCAGTGTTTGTAGACCACAGCAGCATCACGACACCATGCGTTGTTGATGTAAACACAGAGCCCGCCTCCGCGAGTCTTACCTCCCTTGATGAAAGCTCGGTCCGCTCTGTAGCATGTTAGCTGCTCCAACTGAATAGCGTGGTCCAGAACGTTGTTGTTAAGCCACGTTTCCGTGAACACAAACACACAACAGTCTCTCACAGTCTTTTGTGTCATTCGTAGCAGGCGTATATAATCCAATTTGTTGTCCAGGGAGCGCACGTTAGCCAGAACCATGGATGGAATAGCTGGCCTGTGTGGGCTAGCTGCTAGCCTCGCTCAGATACCTCCACGTTTGCCCCGCTTCTGTTTCCTGTCACGCCGCTTGTGGCGTTTCCACGGCGGGCGTGATGAAGGGAGGCTTCCAGAGCAGGCCGCAGGCACGTAGCTGCTCCTCGAGCTCGCTGCTTATTTCCAGATGAGCGGTTTTTCCGACATCAAGCAGGAACTCACGGCTATACTTGCATTCTTGAACACGTAGACAAGACGAAGACGTGCCGGCACATTGCGGCATGCAGGACAAGACAGACGAAAGCGCCGTGTTGTTGGGAGAGAGAGAAGCCGCGGCGTTTGCACGCGCCGCCATCTTGGATCTATCTTGGATCTATTGTGTAACACAACTTTTATCTTTTATCTTTATCTACTTTATCTACTATATGTCCCACCACGCTCTCTGAGGTCAGCAGACCAGATGCTTCTTTCAGTTCCAGAAACTCGTCGTAAGCTCAGAGGTGACGGGGCTTTCTCTGTTGCAGGTCCAAGACTGTGGAATGAGTTGCCACTGAGTGTCAGCTCTGGTGGTCTAGTGGTTAGGATTCGGCGCTCTCACCGCCGCGGTCCGGGTTCGATTCCCGGTCAGGGAACCAATGATGGAGGAAAAAACATGTAATATTGGATAATTTTTCATGATAAATAAGCGACCAAGTATACAGGTCCTTCTAAAAAAATTAGCATATTGTGATAAAGGTCATTATTTCCCACAATGTAATGATAAAAATGAAACTTTCATATATTTTAGATTCATTGCACACCAAGTGAAATATTTCAGATCTTTTATTGTTTTAATACTGATGGTTCTGGCATACAGCTCATGAAAACCCAAAATTCCTGTCTTAAAAAATTAGCATATCATGAAAAGAATCTCTAAACGAGCTATTAACCTAAAATCTAAATCAACGAATTAACTCTAAACACCTGCAAAAGATTCCTGAGGCTTTTAAAAACTCCTATCCTGGTTCATTACTCAAAACCGCAATCATGGGTAAGACTGCCGACCTGACTGTTGTCCAGAAGGCCATCATTGACACCTTCAAGCAAGAGGGTAAGACACAGAAATAAATTTCTGAATGAATAGGCTGTTCCCAGAGTGCTGTATCAAGGCGCCTCAGTGGGAAGTCTGTGGGAAGGGAAAAGTGAGGCAGAAAACGCTGCACAACGAGAAGAGGTGACCGGACCCTGAGGAAGATTGTGGAGAAGGGCCGATTCCAGAGCCACCGTGCACAGACATGTGCAAGAAATGGGCTACAGGTGCTGCATTCCCCAGGTCAAGCCACTTTTGAACCAGAAGCAGCAACAGAAGTGCCTGACCTGGGTTAGAGAGAAGCAGCACTGGACTGTTGCTCACTGGTCCAAAGTACTTTTTTCGGATGAAAGCAAAGTTTGCATGTCATTCAGAAATCAAGGTGCCAGAGTCTGAAGGAAGACTGGGGAGAAGGAAATGCCAAAATGCCAGAAGTCCAGTGTCAAGTACCCACAGTCACCCACTGAGCAAGGAGACGTCTATACGACGTCTTTTTCAGGTCATTTCTGGACGTCGAAATCAGGTCCCTGGAAGGTCGAAAACGTTACGCCAGATGACGTCTTTTTCCCGACGTCTGAAAGACGTCTTTTTTCGACGTTTAAAAGACGTCTTTTTCCGACGTCCAACAGACGTCTATATTCCTGACGTCTAAAAGGCGTCTACATCAGACGTCTATATCCTGACGTCTAAAAGGCGTCTACATTCGACGTCTATCTGACGTTATTAACTTACTGTATTTAGCTTATTCTAATTAGGCTATTATATTTAAATTATTTTAGTCACTTTACATGCTGCTTGTTCATGCTATGCATATAAAAAGTATAATGAATCTACTTTAAAATTGCGTTGAGGCAAACAAATCTAGGGAAATACATTTGACCATCCGCAGCTTTAAAATCCTACAAACAGTTGGATTAAGTTTTACAAATCACTCCATAAATTTTACCTTTATCCTGAGCCAAGATGGTGTAGTGGTTAGGGCGTTTGACTTGGGACCCGAAGGACGCGGGTTCGCGTCCCGGCCACTACACACCTTGGGGTGTCTATGAGTGCACACCTATTTCTCCAGCTCCCCGAGCGCCTTCTATGGCTGCTCACTGCACCACCTGGTAGGTGGTTGGGTTAAATGCAGATACGAATTTCGTCTGTGTATGGGAAACATACGCAGATGACAAGATTAGACAATTATTATTATTATTATTTATTTAACACAATTTAAAGGAACAGCATAACACATAAAATTGAGAATTCCACCTTTGGTAACTTAAAAAAAGCTTTACATTACGGAACTTATCAACTGGTGGCAACACAAAATACACAAACAAATCTATAAAAGTACACAGCTCACTTTGGTCTGTACTTCACATAAAAATTTTTTTTAACATGCCTTCATTCTTCGGCCGTACTCAACATAAACAATAATAATTTTTTAACATGCCTTCATTTTTCTTTTTGATATAGCAGGCAGTAACAAGAGAAATAAAAAAGCTGTATAAAATTACAGTCCCCTCACCACAAAAATAATCTGTACAAAGTGTGCTGGTCATAATATTTTAAATAAGTTGATTTATTTCAGGAATTCCATTCAAAAAGTGAAACTTTCATTACACACAGACTGATATATTTCAAATGTTTATTTCTTTTAATGTTGATGATTAAAACTGACAACCAATGACAACCCTAAATTCAGTATCTCAGAAAATTAGACTACTACTTGAGCTCAATAAAAATAAAGTATTTTTATAAATGTTGGCCAACTGAGATGTATGAACATGAAATGTACAATATGTACATCTTTCAATAGTTGGGGCTAAGGACCATGCTACCATGTTAATACTTTTCAGTTGGCCAACATCTAGAAAAATCCTTTTTTAATTGATCTCAAGTAATGTAATTTACTGATAATGAATTTGGAGTTTTCATTAGTTGTCAGTTATAATCATCAGCATTAAGATTATTTTTAAATATATCAGTCTGTGTGAATGAATATAATATAGAAGTTTTACTTTTTGAATGGAATTACTGAAATAGATATTCTAATTTTATGACCAGCACCTATTTGCACCCCCCCCCTCCCCCCAAAAAAATGTGTTCCTCAGTTCTGTGTGAGCCCGTGTCCTCCACATGTGGCACGTTTTAAATGTCCTGTGTGACCCTATGTCCTCCACCTCTTTGTGGTGCATTAAATGTCCAGTGTGAAAGCCTCACCTCCACTTCTTCGTGGTGCATTAAATGTCCAGTGTCCACTTCTTCGTGGTGCATAAATGTCCAGTGTGAAAGCCTCACCTCCACTTCTTCGTGGTGCATTAAATGTCCAGTGTCCACTTCTTCGTGGTGCATAAATGTCCAGTGTGAAAGCCTCACCTCCACTTCTTTGTGGTGCATTAAATGTCCAGTGTCCACTTCTTCGTGGTGCATAAATGTCCAGTGTGAAAGCCTCACCTCCACTTCTTCGTGGTGCATTAAATGTCCAGTGTCCACTTCTTCGTGGTGCATAAATGTCCAGTGTGAAAGCCTCACCTCCACTTCTTTGTGGTGCATTAAATGTCCAGTGTCCACTTCTTCGTGGTGCATAAATGTCCAAGTGTGAAAGCCTCACCTCCACTTCTTTGTGGTGCATTAAATGTCCAGTGTCCACTTCTTTGTGGTGCATTAAATGTCCAGTGTGAAAGCCCCACCTCCACTTCTTTGTGGTGCATTGAATGTCCAGTGTGAAAGCCCCACCTCCACTTCTTTGTGGCACATTTTTTCAGTCAACCTTTATTTATACAGGCTAGCCTCGTTGAGCCACAGGGACTCATTTACAAGAGAGACCTGTCTCACTCACACCCAGGGTCATAGAGTCACCATCAGTCTAACATGCATGTTTTTGGACTGTTGGAGAAAACCCATGCATGCACGGAGAGAACATGCAAACTTCACCCAGAAAGGCCCCCGGACCGGGATTTGAACCGGGGACCTGCTCGCTGAGAGGCAGCAGCTCTACCAGTTGTGTTAATTGTCCAGTGTGAGCCCATGTCCTCCTTTGCATGTTTTAAATGCTCTGCAGCATGAGTCCTTATAAAATCCTCTGTTGCTGCAGAATCTCCATTCATGATTCCATCTGCATTTGCAAAAAAACAAACAAAAACAAAAAGTAATTAGCAATATGCAAAGGCAATCTGGAAAATGCACAGTGTCTTGCTGGGATCTCCCTGATTAATAAATAAATAAATAAAAACATCCATCCCAGCAAATGTTGATAGGTGGCTTTGAATTTTTGTTTTTGCCAATCACTTATAACACTAGTTAACACACTAACACACATTATTATTTATTAACCTTTATTTAAGCAGGCAAATCCCATAGAGATCACAGATCTCTTTTTCAAGGGAGGCCTGGACCTGAAGGCAGAACATGCATGTTTTGGATCTGTGGGAGGAAACCAGAGTACTCTGATAAAACCCACGCAAGCACGAGAAGAACATGCAAACTCCACACAGAAACACTCCAGGTCCAACCGGGGATTGAACCCAGGACCTTCTTGATGTGAGACAATAGTGCTAACCACTGAGACATCGTGCTGCCAAATTTGAGCACATCAGTTAAAAAATTGCTGCAAAACGCACTCGAGTTGCCAAACATTTTCATATCTATGAGGTGCCATTAGCAAAGTTACAAAAATCAACAGCAATATTTTAGTTTAGAGAAAACATTTTTTTCCAGTCATATTTTAACCATGTTATTAATACACGTCGTTCTAAATTAAATATTTAATTTGATAGCTAAATATTTAGTTTACAAAACTAAATACTGAACTTGCAAGTAAAATATTTAGTTCAGATGGTTAGTGGGTGGGTGAGCGTGTGTTGATACATACCTATCAAGAAATTTGTAGACAAAGTCCTTGGTGTGCTTCCTCCAATTCTGGAAATCTGCAGAACCTGTTGAAATAAATCCATGATATAGTTCACTGACACTTCCAAGTGTTTGGTTGTACAGTACTGCGTTATGCTCGGCTTTCCTCCAGACTTGTAAAACCTACCAGGGTAGCAAATTTGGAGTCACGAGGTGCTCCTCTCTCACAAAATCCTCCATGGTCTCCATCCTCTTTGGCATAGCTGAAGAGGTGGGATGTAGGCGATCGCCGAGGTCAATAAAGAAGTTGAATACGCTGAAACACTGGGGGAAAAAATGTTATCTCTCCAACAGCAAGGTGGCTGGTTGATCATTTTTTTCCAAGTGTCTCACTGCAATACTTACCATCCTGATGCAATGGGAATGCCCATCTTCCAATTTCTGATCTGGAAGTGGCATCGGTTTTCCATGAAAAATTAAAAAAAATTATTTTGCAAGGCCTGATAAAATAAACAATGGTTTAAAGTGTAATGTATACCGGTACTCACTGGGCGTTGACATGTCCTTGGGTTGAGGCGCTGCACTTGCTGAGGACAAAAAGAAAAGATTATTCAGCGATATAAAATAATTAAGATGAAGCAAAAAGGTGCATTAGCTGTGACATGTCCTCTAGGACCAACGCTCCACAAATTATATATGTATGTATGTATGTATGTATGTATGTATGTATGTATGTATGTATGTATGTATGTATGTATGTATGTATGTATGTATGTATGTATGTATGTATGTATGTATGTATGTATGTATGTATGTATGTATGTATGTATGTATGTATGTATATATATATATATAAAAAGTAGGCCACACAAAAGCCTGTGCTCCGAGGCCTGCATGCACGCGCACAGACTGGGGAGATTTTTTTTTTTTTTTAATTCGTCCATTCAGTAACTGATTGCATGTATTGATGAAAAACATTTCCTTTTCACCTTCCAGCCCCGGTGATGATCATTTCAGTTCCCACATGGTCGAATTTTCCCCAGAGGTCCTTGTCATGCAGGACAACTTTGATGTCCTCCACCCCCTGTACAACAAACAGTTTGTGATTTGCTTCACAGTCTTTACTTTATATTCTGAAGGGGAAGTTGGATGAGAAGTTTGTAGTCAAATAAATGATTATTTACACACTGGAGCTGCTACCTGCTGGCTGGACGCCTTCAGAGGACTGTCCTTGGTGGACTCTTTTGGGGGGTCCGCGCACTCCGAGTCCGAGCGCTCTGCAAGGTTGAACTGGTCCCCTCCGTTTGCCATGTCCTAAAAGACACGCACACAGGTTCCACACATGTTTGGAGTTTAACTGGTGCAATATAATTAGTGGGTTTCATCACAATGAGACATTTTGACACCAAACATTAAAGATTTGGGACAGTGGTCGTTTGTCCTCATCAAACTAACTCATAAACATGATTCATTTTGATAAGACCGCGCGCGGCACGTTCGGTTCACATAACCTGATCAAGCTTAATCTGAAATGAGATTACAAATAAACTAACTTCAGAAGAAGAGTGCTGATGATCCAGGTTGATGTTTCTACTGAAAGTCCAGATCAAGTCAGAATCTGACTTGATCTGGACTTTCAGTAGAAACATCAAGCTGGTTTGGTGCTGATGTAGCTTTATTGTTTAAACTGCACAATACACTTATCCAAAGGATTGGATTTGATACCTGGACTATTGAGAATGAACTTTCTGGTCTTGAACCACTTTGGACATGTCTGCCTGCCTGGGAGGAGTCGACGAGGGACAAGCCCCCAGAAACCATCTTGGCTACAGCAAACTGGTTGGTCCACTTAAGTTGTTTACTTGGTGGGGTAGCTTCAGTTTGCTTTGGACTGCTCTGACTGACGAAGCCCTCTGGAGTGAGGGTGAAACGTTTCTACTAAAAAGAAACTGTCCAGATGAACTGATTGAGAATGAGCGGATTTGATACCTGGACTATTGAGAATGAACTTTCTGGTCTTGAACCACTTTGGACATGTCTGCCTGCCTGGGAGGAGTCGACGAGGGACAAGCCCCCAGAAACCATCTTGGCTACAGCAAACTGGTTGGTCCACTTAAGTTGTTTACTTGGTGGGGTAGCTTCAGTTTGCTTTGGACTGCTCTGACTGACGAAGCCCTCTGGAGTGAGGGTGAAACGTTTCTACTAAAAAGAAACTGTCCAGATGAACTGATTGAGAATGAGCGGATTTGATACCTGGACTATTGAGAATGAACTTTCTGGTCTTGAACCACTTTGGACATGTCTGCCTGCCTGGGAGGAGTCGACGAGGGACAAGCCCCCAGAAACCATCTTGGCTACAGCAAACTGGTTGGTCCACTTAAGTTGTTTACTTGGTGGGGTAGCTTCATAGTTGCCAAGTCCGCTTATTTCAAGCGGCATTGGGCTTGTTTTTTCCTGGAGTCGCTTTTAAATTCGGTGAGCCGCTTGTGGCGGTTTTTTGTGCTTACCATGGGTGTTGCGTCGCTTATTTGGGCTTGTTTTGTGAAATGTACTCCTGAAGTTATTTTAAAGGTATTTTTGATGTTTCTCTGCACGCTTAATAAATATGCTGGTTTGGTGCTGATGTAGCTTTATTGTTTAAACTGCACAATACACTTATCAGACGGCACGATCCTGCATTACTCCGTTCTCTGCACTTTCTATCTTCACACACACACTGCCTACGTCACGCTCTCTCTCGCGGTGCGTTCACTGACACTCTGTAATATACATGCACGAACACTGCTGTATACATTACAGTATTGTGACATCATTTTTGAACTTTGCATATAGTGACACCACATATATATCTTGTATCATTCAACTATGTTCGTTTTTAGCAAACAAAATGATAAATTAATGAAAATTACTTTCAAAGTGAGTTTAAAATTAAAAACCGTGTATCTTCACGGGACATCCGACTACACGCGAATGCAACATTGTTCTTTATTCTTTGTCTCTGTTCTTTATTCTTTGTCTAGACAAGACAACGCTAATGTGAGCTCTAAGTGGGGTAAATATGGAAAAAAATATAATAAAGATTGGGAGAAAGAGCGTGCTCTTCAAGACTGGATCCGACCACAGATGGGAGAAAAATGCAAAATGTATTTTTATTTTTTAGACTGAATACGTTCTTTTATGTATAATTTTGCTAGATATATGTAATGCCATAATAAATATGTTTATACTGTTTAAAACTGCCTTTTTTTTACACAATGGGATGGGTTGCCAGCTGGGCTTTTTTGGGGCTTTTTTTGAAAGAGCGAGCCGCTTGTTTGTGCTTGTTTTGAAGGAGCTGATCGCTTCTTTCGGTCTGGAGATCTGGCAACCCTGGGTAGCTTCAGTTTGCTTTGGACTGCTCTGACTGACGAAGCCCTCTGGAGTGAGGGTGAAACGTTTCTACTAAAAAGAAACTGTCCAGATGAACTGATTGAGAATGAGCGGATTTGATACCTGGACTATTGAGAATG
This sequence comes from Garcialebias charrua, assembly GCA_038048925.1. NCBI lineage: Eukaryota > Metazoa > Chordata > Actinopteri > Cyprinodontiformes > Rivulidae > Garcialebias > Garcialebias charrua. The sequence goes on from JBBPBX010013512.1 coordinate 45,050, forward strand.
AACTTTCTGGTCTTGAACCACTTTGGACATGTCTGCCTGCCTGGGAGGAGTCGACGAGGGACAAGCCCCCAGAAACCATCTTGGCTACAGCAAACTGGTTGGTCCACTTAATAGGGGTGGGCGATACTGAGAATTTTGGAATCGATCCGATACCAAGTAAATACTGTGCTAGAATCGCATACTTCGATACCGATTCCGATACTTGGGGGCGCTGTTGAGCCGCACAAAATTGAACAGTGTGAGTAACAAAATATTTGCCCATCACCTCTTTTACAACACACAGTTGTTTAAATAAAAGTCACCAGTGCAAAATAACAAAAAAGCAGCAATGTTACAAAAACATAACACTGTCAAAATCACAAAAACAGTGATAAGTGATAAACAAAAGCGCGACAACTAGGGATGGGAATTGATAAGAAATTATCAATATCGATGCCTTTATCGATGTCATTTATCGATTCGATTCCTTATCAATTCTGTTATCAATTCTCATTTGGGTAATAAAATATAGTAAACCATTTGTGTTCATAAAGAATTTATTTATGGATATTTTCCCATATTTTTAGACTCATTTTTCGCTCTGATTCTTCGTTTTTCATTTTTGGCGAAAATGGTGCAGTACCAGTTTCGGCCGCTTTAGAGGCGCTGTAGGCAGCAGCCAGCAGAGGACACAGAGAGTGAAGAGGAAGAGTGGCCACTTCCAGAAGTTTCTACTTGCTGTGTTCGAAAAAAGCCTCCTTTGTTCGGACTGATGACTGTCGCTGCCCGCTCCCTGCTGTGGATGTAGCTGTTTTTGTTTGCAAGATACCACTCATAAACCACACCGCGGATTTTTAAATCCAGCTGATTTCACATTTGGTTCAGCTCAGGAGCCCGTCTGCTATAGTGAGGTAAGAAATATATTTTTAAGCGTTTATTTAGCTAAATTTAAAGAAACAAAGCGTCCGGTTTGACCCGCCTGGCGCCTGCATAAAAATCAGCGAACTTTTTTTTTTTTAAATCCAGCTTATTTGAACATTTCGTTAAACTCAAGAGTACGTCTACTATTAAGTCAGCTAAGAAATATATTTTTTAAGCGTTTATTTAGCTAAATTTAAAGAAAGAAAGCGTCCGGTTTGACCCGCCTGGCGCCTGCCTAAAATTCCGCGAACTTTTTTTTTTTTAAATCCAGCTGATTTGAACATTTCGTTAAGCTCAGAAGGACGTCTGCTATGAAGTCAGCTAAGAAATATTTATTTTTTTCGGGCGCGGCGCATGTCTGTGATGTCAGCGCTTAAATACGTCACCACCAGGAGTCTGCAGAACCGATAAGCTGAATCGTTAAGACAAGCATCCTACAATTCCATGGAATTGGACTTTTAAGAACCGGTTCTCTAACAGAACCGGTTCTCGGTTCCCATCCCTAGCGACAACAAAGCATCGATTCCACAGCGCTAGTATCGATTCGATACCAAGTACCACCTTGGTATCGATAGTATCGATACTAGAATCGATACGCCCACCCCTACCACTTAAGTTGTTTACTTGGTGGGGTAGCTTCAGTTTGCTTTGGACTGCTCTGACTGACGAAGCCCTCTGGAGTGAGGGTGAAACGTTTCTACTAAAAAGAAACTGTCCAGATGAACTGATTGAGAATGAGCGGACTTGAACTTGAACTTAATAATACAAAACATAATGCAAGAACAGTACACCTAACAACAGCAGCACGAACATGAGTTTGTGTGAGCAGGTGGGCACGGATTAATATAAAAACATGCTCTCTGTACCTCTTGACTTCTTCACTGGCCTGGTCCCTCACAGATCTAGTTGCCATCCTCACTTCAAAGTCTTCTCCCAACAGCTCGTCCAGCGCTGACATTTTCTTCTTTTTACAAGGTGGTTCATCATCTGAAATAGAAAACAAGCACCATATATTACTGGCTATGTTAGCCATGAAGTTTTTTTTTTTTTTACTGACTTTACCATTTTATGTAAAAATCTTCATCTGATGTTCAGAATTTATTTATGTAGGGACTCGTGTATAACATTTGTAAAAGATGTATCATTATCATCATGATTATTATTTAACTCTTTCTGTGCATGCAGATTCTCTCATTATAGTGAATGTGTTTTATGCTGATACAATGACAGCAGCACAAGTTTAAGACAAAGTCAGCTCATTCTTGATCACAAGTTATAAAACACAAACCTGTATGCTCATCTTGGGTCTGGGGTGTATCAATGCAGACGTCCAGATCTCCATTTGCAGGTTCAGTCTGCACTGGACCTCTCTGAACTGAATCCCCCGTTACCTAGAAATAAAACATGACATTACATTTAGTGTACAGTATGGTTAAATGCAGTGTAAACAATCAAAAAACAGTAGGCAGAATAAATCTAGTGACACCAACAAAACACAGCAGACTGTAGATGTATTTTGACAGTGTGTTGGGGGATTTACCTTGTGATGCAGGGATGTTGTTTCTGCTGACAGGCTTGTGAATGTCCTCTCTGAATCATGGCTACTGAGGAAGGGCAGAGACTTAAAACGGGGGTTCAGAGCTACTGCAGTGTGGAAGAGATCTTCAAGGACTGTGTAGCTCGTGATGAACTATCACAGAGTTGCCCATAAAATTTAGTGATAACATTGTCCGTCGCTTTCTGTGTGGCAGCTACATGCTCCTTGCTCGTTGTTATGAGGCTTGAGAAGTTAGCAGTACTGTACAGTACTCTTCTCTGCGTTTCCTCGTTGCATGTTGGTCGAGGTTTGTCGTGCACTTCAGAGGTGCTCTGCATAGCTTACAAATAGCGTGGCTTTTGTCGAGTTTTCCGTCCTTCTAGTAAAACCCGAAAACGTTCCACACTTTAGAGTTTTGTCTGGCTGATGTATTGAAAATCTTTCGCGGTGACTCGCTAGTAGCGCGGCTACTATTTACATCCATGTTGTCGTCTTGGTGAGCTACGGCGCATGCGTGAGAATAGCTTCGCGGGCATTTCCAACTCTCGCGTTGTTTTAGAAACGCATTGTAAACCCAGCAAGTCTCGCGATAACCGGTCTGTGTCTCTTCAACCGGTTCATCTCTGGATTTGTGGCTGGTTGCTGTCGGTTTCACGTGGCTGCTACCGATGCAACCACATCGCTAGCTTGTCAAACCGGATATCCGGTCGAATCGGTTCATCTATAACAAGCCTAATGTATATACAGTACTGGTATATTTTGGTCTAAAAGTTACTGATATTGTGGGCTTACTCTATTGTTTACATGTTTTCATCACATACATGACAATGAGACATTTAACATTGTTTGAAACAAAATTACTTATTTAAACCTTGCAGAGTATGGAAAACTGGTTTGAGACAATAAAACGTTTTCTTCAACATTTTATTGAAAACCGTCATATTTACATTTCAAGCATACAAAGTTACCGGTAAGCATTGTGATTAATCTGATTAATCACAGCCCCCAGAGTGTGATTAATCAGATTAAAAATTTTAATCTTTTGACAGCTCTAATATATATATATATATATATATATATATATATATATATATATATATATATATATATATATATATATATATATATATATATATATATATATATATATATATATATATATATATACAGTGGTGGGCAACGCTAATCCAAAAATTAGTTCCGCTATTTCTAAAGCACTAATTAATTTATTTAGGTCCGCAATTTCAAAAGCACTAATGTCTTATGAAAATTAGGGGAAGCTAATTCTAATCCGCTAATTAAATTCAACAATTGGTAGCAGCAAGTTATGCAATATTTGCACTACACTGCCAACTAGCGGTGCATGAACTGTTATACAGTAAGTTGTTTGAGTTTCAGAGTATTTAGTTTGGTTCTCTTCAACAGGTTTGACAAGGACAAAATGTACCCATTCCAAAGTCTGTTAGCTAAACTGCTGACATATTTGGCTGTTTTTTTTTCTTCTTTTGTTACTTTTAGTACCACTAGATCGCATGTGTCAAACTCAAGGCCCGTGGGCCAAATCCGGCCTACCATAACCGTTTCTGTGGCTCTCTACACCCTAGAACTTCAAGATAACAGTTGTAAGCATGTTGCTCTCAGGTGATGGGTCCCCATCCCTACACTCCCTGGTCTCTCTGTTAATTGTCTTGCTTATCTCCTCCATTTTGTTGTCCAGGTGTTTGTGATTGTCATGCTGTGTGTTCATGTACCTGTATATAAAGTCAGGGATTTTTTAATTGATAAAGCTCTGTATATGTTGTATAACACAATCATTGTTCCACATTTAATCTATTGTATTGAGGTTTGGGGAAAAGCGTGCAAAACAATTACAAAGCCTGTTTTTATTTTACAAAAGAGAGCTGTAAGAGTAATCACCAGAAAACATTTCAGTCACCCATCAAACACCTTGTTTCTTCAGCTAAATTTATTGAAATTCCAGGAATTGGTAGAATATAGTATTTTATCAGTTATGTATAGGGCTCATAATAACACATTACCTTTAAATATCCAAAGAAATTTAGACAAAGTTATTACAATCTTAAAGGGACAGATATTCATCAAACCACAATTCAGAACCAGCTTAAAGGGACGGTCTACCTCAATTCAGGGAGTTGGATTGTGGAATGTTCTGGAGAGTGATGTTAAAAATGCAAAATCAATTCATTCATTCAACCTTTATTTATACAGGCTAGCCTCGTTGAGTCACGGGGACTCATTTACAAGAGGGACCTGTCTCACTCACACCAAACAACCATCCACTCTCACACTCACACCTAGGGTCAATTTAGAGTCACCAATCAGCCTAACAAGCATGTTTTTTGGTCTGTGGGAGGAAACCGGAGTACCCGGAGGAAACCCACGCATGCACGGGGAGAACATGCAAACTCCACCCAGAAAGGCCCCGGACCGGGATTTGAACCGGCAACCTTCTCGCTGAGAGGCAGCAGCTCTACCAGTTGTGCCACCGTGCTGCCCAATGTATACATTTAAGAAAAAGGTCAAAAAGGACTTGCTCAAAAACTATATATGATGTAGCTTAGTGTGTTTGTGTATTACAGTTAGAAAAATTAAGTAGAGTTATTCATTTTGTGATGTAGTTTGAAGGTTATCATTGGTTGAACAAACTGTGAAATAAATAAGGGGCAGATATAATAAGATTTCATCTTCTTTCTGCTCCTTTCATTTTATCCTACTTGTATTCTTGTATCTGATGAAACTGTTTTGTATTGTTCTTTTAAAATGAATGAATAAACATCAAATCAAATCAAATCAACGGCCCAGTCAGAGTCCAGAACCTGAACCTGAAACCTTCAGAGAGCTGAGCAGAAACCTCAAAGAACTGAAGCAACAATGGAAAGAAGAGTGGGTCAGAACTCCTCCAGAACCAGGAGAGAGACTGATGAAGTCCTGCAGACTGATGAAGTCAGAGAACCACAGAGGGTTCTGCTGCTGAAGGAGGTTCTGTTGGGTCAGAGGCACAAGCTGAGGTTAAATTTTAATGATTTTAGAACTTGTTAAAGATCATCCATCCAGCCATCCAGCTAACTGTCTATCCATCCATCCATTCAGCTAAAAGTCTATTCATCCTTGTATCTGATGAAACTGTTTTGTATTGTTCTTTTAAAATGAATGAATGAACATCAAATCAAATCAAAAATAAGTCTGTATCTCTGTGTTTATCATTGTCCTGGCATTGTCTCCTGTTGCCTCTGTCTCCTGAGTTCCTTGTGATTCCCTGAGTATGTAAGTTTGCTGCCCTGTCTATTTTATGTTCTTAATTTCTGTGGCCGTCGCGGACGCCATTTTGAAGAGTCCTAATGGTGAACTACTTTTTTTAAATCCAGCAGATTTGACCATTTCGTGAAACTCTCAAGCTCAGAAAAACTTGTGCTATAACGTCAGCTATGAAATATATTTTTTCTCAGCAAAGAAATAATTGTTTTACCGTGTTTTGTTGTAAAATCCTGGCTTCTTTGGCCGTCGCGGACGCCATTTTGAAGAGTGCTAATGTGGCGAAATTCTATTTTTAAATCCAGACGCGTCGCGTAGGCCCTGAGAAACATCCATAAGTTCACCCTCCATGTTAAAAAGTCTTCGTCTGACTCTTCGAAAACAAGCAATAAGGCTCCAGAGTAACACACTGGCTGCTAACTGCTATAGAGAGAGCACACACCAAGAGACTGAGGGGGACGCTTTTTTGTGACGGACCACATCCGGCGCTGCTCGTAAATACGTTATTTCGTTTTTACTGATAGATAATTAGTTATTAGCGGTACTGCATTTTAAATAAAAATAGCACAAATCCGCTTATGAATTATAAAACTTAGTCAATCCGCTGTAAAGCTAACAGATTATTTAGCTACGCTATAAGCGGATTAGCGCAATAGCGCTACCTAGCGGTCGGAGGCCCACCACTGATATATATATATATATATATATATATATATATATATATATATACAGGTAGTCCCCGACTTACGAGCGAGTTCCGTCACTAGGGGGCGCTCGTAAGTCAAAAATTCGTAAGTAGGATCACATAGTAAAAAAAAAAAAAAATTTTTTTTTTTTTTACTTTTTTTTATTTTTATAAATGAATACATGTACAGTACTGGACAGTCACCAAGCACTTAGCCTATCCTAACACAGTTTTTAAAGATGAAGGAATAAGTTGAATTGTCTCCCTTTCACATAAAGGGAGCAAGCTCCCTATGGAGCCTGCAGGGAGGAGGGAGACAATTCAACTGACTCCTTCATCTTTAAAAACTGTGTTAGGATAGGCTAAGTGCTTGGTGACTGTACAGTACTGTACATTTATCTATTTATTAAAAATATACAGTATATACAGTATTTTTATTTTTTATTGTTTTTTATTTATAAATAGATAAATGTACAGTACTGTACAGTCACCAAGCACTTAGCCTATCCTAACACAGTTTTTAAAGATGAAGGAGTCAGTTGAATTGTCTCCCTCCTCCCTGCAGGCTCCATAGGGAGCTTGCTCCCTTTATGTGAAAGGGAGACAATTCAACTTATTCCTTCATCTTTAAAAACTGTGTTAGGATAGGCTAAGTGCTTGGTGACTGTCCAGTACTGTACATGTATTCATTTATAAAAAAAAAAAAAAAAAAAAAGTAAAAAAAAAAAAAAAAAAAAAAATTTTTTTTTTTTTTTTTTTTTTTAATGAGATGCATGCTCTTAAGTCCGGGACCTCGTAAGTCAGAGCGCTCGTAAGTCGGGGACTACCTGTA
>JBBPBX010013513.1:10364-22708 GCA_038048925.1 Garcialebias charrua
AAACCGTCTTAACTCCAAGAGCTGCTTTGGGCTCAGATCTATTCTGTTCAAGCTAACAGAAGCTAACGCTGCTTTTAGCTTTACATTAGCTAAAACAACCCTCTGCCAACAGAAACACATTCTCGTTCAATAAACACCCCCATTAAAGTGAAATGACAGTAGAGTTTAGCCGTATGTTTTTTTTAAACAGAATGGAGTTATCATTAGACTTAAATATTACACATTTTGGTACCACTTTACAATAAGGCTCCCCTTATAGATGGCTAATAAATAGTTTATAGATACATTATTAATTCCTCTATGAACACTTTATAAATTGTTAATAATTGTTTATTATCAGTGGTTAATTTGAGCCGGATCCTGCCGGAACAAGATCCGGGAACGCCCTCATTTTCAACGTGCGCGTTCCGGGAAATGTCCTCTCGGATCCGTCAGCTCATGTCTCCGCCCATAAAAGTCCAAAGTCATTGCGCATTTTTATTTATTTATTAAGATTATAACGAGAGGAGACGTTGTCCATGTCTGTGGAATGATTACTGCTGCAGCAGGCGCAACAGCAGCTCACGCACACGCTCCTGCCAGCAGAGACGCTGAGCGCATGTCCCGCGGGGATGAAGCGTCTTCAGCCACCTTCAGCTGCGTCTCAGATATGACTGGCCATAACATGTTAACAGCACAAACGTAGCACAAACGCAGCACTAACCACTCGTATGTACTGGAATTTTTGACGTGGGTGCAGGGTGTCTGCTTCACCTTGCTCAGCTGATGCGCCCTGGAGACAGTGCACATTTTACGCACAGGAGCGTGCACAACTGCCATTGTGCCAGAACTCCTGCATGCATTTTAAAGATGATAAATAAAAAAGCTTACAGTAAAAATAAATAAATAAATAAATAAATACGAGTGAAATGTTTGATGTGTATTATTCACGTTCACGTTTCAAAATTAGTCAAAATAACAGGATCAAAATGATAAAGACAGTCCGATTAATTATTTAAAATAAATGGATGGATGGTTGTTCTTAGCTGGACAACAGAGAATGAAAGGCAGTGGTGACAGAGACTGGAGCAGAACAACACGCAGGACTGAATTCAGCTGAGAAGAGTTCGGGTTGGACGTTGAAGTTTGTGTGTGTGTTGGGGGGGGTTAGAACGCTTGACAGAATTGGAGCTGATATAATTCATTCAACCTTTATTTAGGCAGGTTAATCTCATTGAGCCCTCCAGCGCGTCCTGGGTGGGCTGGTTACGCATCATAATAATCATAATGGTTAGGATGCCTCCCTGGTGAGGTGTTCCGGGCATGTCCCACCGGGAGGAGACCCAGAGGAAGACCCAGGACGCGCTGGAGGGACTATGTTTCTCGGCTGGCCTGGGAACGCCTTGGGATTCCCCCGGAGGAGCTGCTCCAAGTGGCTGGGGAGAGGGAAGTCTGGGCCTCCCTACTTAGGCTGCTACCCCCGCGACCCGACCCCGGATAAGCGGAAGAAGATGGATGGATGAATCTAATTGAGCCTTGAGGACTCATTTACAAGAGAGACCTGTCTGCAAACTAAAAAACTACAAACTACAAACTATTCACTGCTCTCTAAAACAGGAATTTCAATTCAACCTTTATTTTTACAGGTTGTTAGTCTCATTGAGCCTCGTCACGAGAGAGGCCTGTTTTTAATCAGTTTAATCAAATGTTTACAGATGTTTAACGGTTAAAATGCACCAAAATGCAGAAAATGACCTCTCTTTTATTCTAAATTTTCTGGGGGAGGAATTCCCCCCCCCCCGGTAGACAGCCCCCTTTTCTCAGATGCTTATTTCCTCTGGTATAAGATGCTGCGCAGCTGGAAGGATTTTTACTGAAAGCTTTTTACTTTTGTGCATTTTATTATGATGCGTAACTATGGCAAAAAGGTGTTTCTTAACAACCAGGAGAAGCTGATTAACATCCCAAAAGCTCAAATATCTCAACTACAGCCCTAAATCTCAAATGAGTTGAAAAGGAGGCGCCGTGGGCGAATTCCCGTCAACCTGGCAGCGGTGCTGAAGTGTCTGACCGCCGAGATCCTGGAGCTGGTTAGAAACTTGGCTCGTGACAACGGGAGGACTGGGATCATCCTCCGGCACCTTCAGCTGTCTGTGGTGACGAGGAGCTCGGCAGACTGCGGGGAGCAGTGACCATCGCTCAGGGAGGAATTCTACCTGGCAGGGCAGTCCTGCTGCCCAGGAGGACCAAGAGTCCCGCCGGTAGGACTGGAAAGCACCTTGCATGGTAGTCTGCCGCCACCGGTTTATGAATGTGTGTAGCATTCAATATATGTGTAGCACTTTGAGATTTTCAGTAATGAAAAGTGCGTTATAAATTGAATTAATTATTATTATTATTATTAAGAGTCCCGCCGGATCTGACAGCAAGCTGGATATGGGTGGATGGATCGGTACCTGTGGCCAGATTCTTCGGCTTCACTGCAGGAGATCCTTCCTGCCCACAGCTCTCAGCATCTATAACAACTCTTGAATGAAACCAGGACGATGAGCTAGGACAACACTTAATTTCCCTTTGGGATAAATAAAGTAGTTTTGAATTAGTATCTATAAACTATTTATTACCCATCTATAAGGGGAGCCTTACTGTAAAGTGGTACCCTATTTTTATATATATAAAAAATTTAAAAAAACAGGCAAAAGTGCATTTATGTGTAAAAAATAGCAAATAACCTATCTTCAAATTAAAGCAACTAAAACCTGTAGTGTCTAGCTGTAACATCAGAAGGTCTTACAGGGTGCCTGTCGGGGCTGCAGGAGAAGGAGATGGCTGTGGACCTGTGGTAGACTCGATGACAGGTTTCTCCATCTGTGTAGTTCAGGATGATCTGGTCCCCCACGAAGGTCAGGATCTGGTTCGTTAGTCCTGCAAATGCAAGCACACGGGAAGGAGGCATTTTTGATGTCACATGACTACATTACAATCAGTTGAGTCTGTTGTCTGCTTTAATAAACTTCTTACCAGCGATTTTTTGTTGTCCTCCATCAGTCTGACAGGACGACACAGATGTGGAGCCTTTGTGGGCGCAGATGTCTCCCTGCAGCCCGTCGCAGACAGACAGGTGGTAGGTGTATTTGCCGCTGGTAACAGCGTAATCTTTGCTCTTCAGGGAGCTGAAGTCAAACTCGTAGCCACTTTTAGGGTCACGGACACGGCAGTTATCACCTGAGAGGAAAACACACCTCATTTTAGCATCTCCTCAGCTCCTTAAGGTTCAAAACGTTTTGCTCCATCGTGTTACCCTGAGACTTCCTGACAGGACAGGCCTCAGACGTCCTCCAGACGAAGACATATTCACAACCGTCTTGGCGATCAAACATGGGAGAGCCCTGAAATTAAACAGTCGCAGACAAAAAACACACAAAATTAGGATTTAAAAAAAGTTAAACGTGTTTGCAGAATGTCAAAATAAAAAACATTGTCAATAGAATTAGTTTTGTTTAAAAATAAAATGAATAAAATGATTCACAACACCTTATTACAAGAATAATGCATCTGTTTGGTGACTGCAACGTGGCACGTACCACAAAAATAATGGAGGCCTGGGGAAATGAGCTAGGGATAGCAATCTCTGAATCATGGTGGAACAGATGCCTTTATAAAATCAGTTCTTGTTCAATAAACAGCAGACATCAGCTAATTCAGTTTAAAATTACATATCGATTACACTATTCAAAGGTCAGATTACACAAGATATACCCCTCTGTTTCCCCAATATGTGACATGTGTAACATATCTGAGGGCACACTGTCTCATGCCTTTTGGTCCTGTCCGTCCTTAACCGGTTTATGGTAAAAAATATTTGATTGGTACTCTAAGGCATATAGTGTTCTCTTACAACCTGAACCAGGACTTATAATCTTCGGATGCCCCCGGGTGCCGGGGACCATACCCGCTGTAATGCGACAACCACTGGAACTGGGACTCATTGTCCGGCCCACGGCCGCCCAGTAATGGGCGGCGTAAGGGCAGTCGTCTCCCGATCGGAAAGTTGGCGGTTCGACTCCCGGGACCTGCACCATGTGTCGTTGTGTCCTTGGGCAAGACACTTACCGGTAACCCTGAGTTGCTCCCGGTAGGACTGGAAAGCACCTTGCATGGTAGTCTGCCGCCACCGGTTTATGAATGTGTGTAGCATTCAATATATGTGTAGCACTTTGAGATTTTCAGTAATGAAAAGTGCGTTATAAATTGAATTTATTATTATTATTATTATTATTATTATTGTTGCTAAGAGACTAATCTTAATATATTGGAAGTCTTCAGTTCCTCCTTCATTCCAACAGTGGATTACGGACATGATGTCAGTGATACAGATGGAGAGACTTCGGATAGGCTCTAAAGACACCTTCTTGCGCTATTGGAATCCCTTCCTGGAACAGTTTTTGACGACCAGATTAAGCTGACAAAACTTTTACACGATCTCTCCCACTAGCCGCCCTTTAATGTGTTTATGTATATGTTCATGTATACGTGTAGTGTGTGTGTACGCCATGTGTTGATTGTAATGTTTCATACTTTGGCTTGTGCATCTGGGTTCTGTTTGTGTGTCTGTATATATGTATGTTCTAAACTTTGAAAACTCAAAATAAAATTATAAAAAATAAAAAAATAAAATGGAGCAGTTATCACTCTAATTTATTACTCTACACAACTACATTCATTCATAAATTTCCCCAAACAGATGAGAATGAGGAGAAAATTGTATTGGCTGCAAAAAAACAAAATCTAATAATCAGTGGTGGGCACCAGCCCGCTAAAGCGCAAATCCGCTAATTGCGGACCTAAACAATGGGTTTGCGCTTTAGCGGATTTACTAATTTTTATAATTCATAAGCGGATTTGCGCTTTTTCTATTTAAAATGCAGTACCGCTAATAAGTAATTATCTATCAGTATTCATTGTCTTGAACAGTGGAAAGTTTAACTGTTATGAATCATAATGCATGTGATCCATTCTACAGCTCCCCTCCCAACTAACAGCAACCATTGAGAGAAGGTATATGTCCATTCTTCCTGTTGCTTTCAGTCATGGTTCTGATTTTACAGACATTTCCCACAATGCTGCTGTGTCTGCTTACGTAGCAGGAAGGCAATGGTTAATGTTTCCTGTACTCCGTGCTTTGCTTTCGTCATGTGCCCATAATGCATTGCAGCGCTTCAGTTTTCCAGTAAACAGTTTTAAAATTACTTTATCGATGCATTTTTAATGAAAAATCTACAATAAACAAAAGAAAAAGACAAAGAAGCAGCCGAAATAGCAATCCTCAACACATTCAACAACTTTTTTAATTTTTAGACCATGAGCGAAAGGTCTATTTTAGGAAATGACATCCCCAGCAATTCGCGGTTATAGGTAGGAAGAAGGTGTATAACAGTTCATGCACCGCTAGTTGGCAATGTAGTGCAAATATTGCATAACTTATTGCTGGCTACCAAGTGTTGAATTGAACTTGTGCTTTAAAATTAGCTTCCGCTAGTTTTCCTAAGACATAAGCGCTTTTGAAATTGCGGACCTAAATAACTTAATAAGCGCTTTAGAAATTGCGGAACTAATTTTTGGACTAGCGCTGCCCAGCACTGCTAATAATAAAAAATGAACAAAGAGGAGTATAAAACATATTCCGGGTCTTGAAACTCACCGGGTTGTCGTCACACTGGATGATGATGCGTGTGGAGTAGCGGGCTGAAGGTCCACACCTGTCTCCGTTGTGATAAACGATGCTGATGGAGCCGTCATCCGCCACCTGCGGGCTCGACTGAACGTAGCCCAGATTGAAACCTTTCTTATCGATCACAGCACAAGCACCTAAAGGACCCACTGCGGACGAGGTCAGAAAACAGAAATATTTTAATTAGGACGAACAAAATGACAGATATACAGCAGTCCCTTGCTACTTCGTGGTTTGTTTATCGTGGACGCGCTCTATCTAGGTTTTTCAAAATAAGATTGGACATGGCACACAATTGGCTGATTGATGGATGAGCCGCACGATCGACATGAAATTTTTATTTAAAATAAATTACTTATTATTTAGCACCTTCTGCACCTTTGTGCAGCCCACAGCTGTAGGATAAACTTCCTGCTGCAGCTGATCAGCTGTTCTCCCAACAGAGCGGAAATGTGGGCGTGGCCAAGAACATTTGCAGTTGGGAGGCAGAGAAGGAAATCATGACATTCTGTGCTCTTTTAGAGCATTTAGATACATTGCTTAGAATATTGCAAGAGTTGCAAGAGTGTGGGAAGGGTTTAAAACACACGCTCACATATACACACACACATATAGTATATATATATATATATACACTGTATATATATGTGTGTGATTGTGTGTGTGAGTGTGTGTATAAGGCGCTGGTTTGTTTGACAACTCAGTGACAAGGATGCCAGCAGTGCCATCATGTTAAGAATCACGCGCACTGTTGATTTAGATTTGTGAAAATTTACAAATTTACACTGTTAAGAGTGTTGTCACTGTGTTAGAGAGTAAATGTCATGAATAAATTTGACATTAAACATAATCCATAAAAAACATATTTAAACATAATGTTCCTGTTTTTAGTTTTCTACATTTGCCTTGTAATCTAGTTGTGCTACTTTGACATCTTTTTTTTTTACGTGTTAAAAAAAACTGTATGCCTCTCTTATGTCTGTTGTTGTTGCTGTCGTCATCATTCTTTGTTGAAACCAGGTCTCTCTTGTAAATGAGTCCTCGAGGCTCAATGGGACTAACCTGCCTAAATTAAGGTTGAATGAATGAATCCAAGTTGGTGTTTCGTCATTTTCAGCCCCATTTTAGGCATCTGCATTTGGTAGCAGGTCAAACTGACAAAGCCCATGCAGAATAATGTAGTATTTTAATTCCACAGCTATGTAGTCTCTGTAAGTAGATCTAGGGACAAAAATTATCGGTATTGGTATCGATCAAATAAGTTTTAACATCTCGGCATTATCAGCCAAAATCCAATATCGTGCATCCCTAGCCTTTTTTATAATTACTGTTCCTGACTTTTGTTTCTGAAGGAAATAAATATATATATAATTACAGTTTTTACACAACTCTTCTCTAACCTGGACAGTCTTGTACAGCTGGCAGAGGTTTACAGATGTTTATGTAAAATTTGCGGTTTGTCTCCACATCTGTATTGATGGGAATCCAGGGGCTGTCGTCTGCATTTCTGACCAGGTGGCTCAGATCGTACTCGTTGCCGTGAGGATCTGGAAAGAAAAAAATACATTCAATATTATAATTACCTCCCTATCTACTGTATCCTGATGCTGCATGCTGAATACTTCAGTAATGTTGGATGAATCTAACAAGGTTGAGTCAGGTCCTCTGGATCGATTCTTCTTTGTTGAAATGTTTCATCTTTAGTGCCGTTCGCACCATGATGGTTGTTTGCTATTCACAGAGGGCTGAGTGATACTAGCAATAACAGCATTGTAAGAGGGGGACAGTTGAACCCGGAGGCCTCCACCTCTGTTTAATGATGGACGGTTTCTTTTCACAAAGATGGCCTCCTTTACTCCTCTCTCAAACCATCGTTCCTCTCTATCAAGGATGTGAACATCTTCATCCCTGAAAGAGTGACCGCTGGCCTGGAGATGAGTGTAGACCGCAGAGTCCTGACCTGATGATGTTGATCTTCTGTGCTGGTCCATCCTTTTGGCCAGTGGCTGTTTAGTTTCCCCGATATAAGACTGATCACAGCCCTCCTGACACTGAACAGCATACACAATATTACTCTGTTTGTGCCGGGGGACTGGATCTTTGGGATGAACCAGTCTTTGCCGTAATGTATTTTGGGGTTTAAAAGCCACTGGGACGTTGTGTTTAGAAAATAAACGTCTCAATGTCTCTGAAACTCCCGCAACATACGGAATGACCACTGGTCTGGGTTCCTTCTTTTCACCTGATGGCTGGCTGGAGTCCTGTTTGGGTTTCTTCTCTGCTTTCAGGAAGGCCCAGTTAGGATATCCACATTTCTCTAGAGCCTGTTTTGTGTGTGATTTCTCCTTCTGTCTGGCTCCTGAGTTAGTGGGGACGCTGTCTGCTCTGTGGTACAGAGTCCTGATGACTCCTAACTTGTGCTCCAGAGGGTGATGGGAGTCAAACTGTAAATACTGGTCTGTGTGGGTGGTTTGGGGTTCACCTCAGTTTGCAAATATCCTCTATCAGAAACTGAGACCTCACAGTCCAAGAAAACCAACCTGACATTTTCTTGTGAACTTTATTTATCCGTTAGCGTGTCAATAAAGAATAATCCGTCCAGAGGACCTGACTCAACCTCGTTAGAAAAGTACATGTATTTGTTTCTACTTGTATAATGTCTGTGTCCATACCGGTGATTATGCAGTAAACTGGAGCAGGCTCGCAGGCCAGAGCCGTGGAGAACTCAAACAGAGCGTCGTGGGTCACATGGCTGGCTGATGTGCTCAAACCTTCTTCGACTAGTTTTAATGAGCCCGGGTATGATTTTGGATCGCACAGAAAATTAATCGTGAAGGTGTCTCTGGAAGCTGGTGGAAAGAAAAGAAAAACTATTAATGCAAATAAATGACAAAATCTTTTGCATTTAAAGATACAGGTTTATATATATATACGGTATACAGGTAGTCCCCGACTTACGAGCGCTCTGACCTACGAGCGCCCGGACTTACGAGCTGGCGAAAGAGAAGTAAATTTGTAAAAAATACAGCACTTTTTTGTGTTTTTAGATGAAAGTGTGTTAGCTAACCGTTTGGAAACACGTTTCCGACCATGTTTATGAACTAATATGAACGTTTTTGATGAAAAACGAGTGTTCGTAGTAGCGCTAGCATAAATGTTCCAACTTACGAGCGAAAATCCGGACTTACGAGAACACGTGCTTCGTGTTCCAACTTACGAATTTTCGTGTTACGAGCAACTCGCAGGAACGGAACTCGCTCGTAAGTCGGGGACTACCTGTATATATATATATATATATATATATATATATATATATATATATATATATATATATATATATATATATATACAGTATATATATATATATATATATATGGTGGCGCCATCTTGGAATTTGATGCAGCAATCCAATTTTTGATAGTGACCTTTCTTACACTTACTGTAGCCACACACTAAAAAAGGAAGTCTCACTTATTTTTCAAGTTATCATGCTCACAACGCAGATGGATGGATGATCAGAAGATGTTTCCAATTACCCCATTTGGGAAACCAAAGCAGCTCTGAGAAGAGAGTGGTTTTTACTTTCGGACTTTATAAACTACAAATAAGTTAATAATTTTTTTTATACGTGGAAGACAATAATGAAAAGATGTCTAAAACTGTGAAATGTTGGGGGGGGAAACATTTTAATTAAAAAAGGCCATTTTTTTTGTTTTCCATCCTGTAAGTCTGATGCACGGCCAAGGCTTCAGTTTGTTTTTTTTGTTTTTATAACGGTGACAAAAGTGTAATAAAATAACTGAAAACATATTTTATACAACAGAAAGAAAAAAGTTCACGTTAGGATGAAAAATGAAACTGCATGCTTCATGTTAAGACAAAAATGCTTTTCCTTTCCTATAAATCAGAACATAAATTACCGTATTTTTTTCCCTATAAGTCACATTTTTTCGCATAATTTGCATGCCCTGTGACTTATAGACCGAAATAACGTATTTAAGGATTTTCCCCGTATTTATAAACCAACTTTTGGCTGAGATATGACCACTGTCATTCATTCCGACTGAAAAAAAAGGAACACTACCATTTTTCAACCACTAGATGGAAGCAGAGTTGTATGGCATGCCGTTGTATCAAGTAATAGGTAAACATGGCTATATTGACAAATTCAAAAAAGCTCAAGACAAAAACAACTGGACTTTGTTTATTATATTTTATTATTTTTGTCTTGAACTTTTTTGAATTTACCATGTCATGGATGACTGAGAATCTTCACCAGCTATTAATGACACAATGTGTTTGCCATAGACTTCCACATTCATCCAGTTCGCCTGAAGCAACAGTCAAATCAGCTTCATTTTGTTGCGCTGCCCCAGTGAAATGCAGCTAATTTGACCATTAAAATGCTTTATTTTTTATTACAAGTTCAACTAAGATACGCCTTTACTATAAAGTCGAGCAAACACATACAGTAATTGGTTTTAGGTGGATATCTTGTTAAAAAATGTTTAAATGTAGCGGCTGGTCCGGCTGCACGTGCCCGCTTCACAGCACCACGGCAGCGAAACCATTTATGAAATTCAGTTGATTTGACCATTAAAGTGCATTTATTAATGAATAGTTCAACTGAGACTCACCTTTACTACAATTTCGAGCAAACAATTGTTTTTAAGTGTTAATCTTATTAAATTCTGTTAAAGTCCTCCCTTGCGTGCAGCAGTGGCCACCATTTGGCAGCCAATCGATTTTTGGCACAACACCGGCCCAAATTTCCGGGTTGTCAGCGGTGACGCATAATAAACGCGACGATTCAGGTGTGATGCATAATAGATGTGACGTATACGGCGAAGCGACATATTTATGGATTTTTCCACTTTATTAGACATGTTTGGACTGAGGCAACGTATACGGCAGTGCGACATGTACGGCGGAAGATACGGTACCTAAAAACAGTTGTTCTTAAATAGGTTGACATTTTAACTGGCACATAAAGACCTGGTCCAAACCACTTGCTGTTTGTTCTTTTGACGTCAGCTTGAATACCTGTGGGAACATCCAGCGTCCCTCTGTACGTTAGCTGGAGGATGCCATCAGTGGAGTACTGGAGGGTCTTCTCCACCCCCACCGGACTGACCGGCTGTCCGTTATCCAGCTCGCAGCCGGCCATACCCGTCCCACATTTTGGTGCGTCTGCACAGATGTTCAGCTGCAGAAGGGAGGCATCAAACTTCTGTTTACTTTGTGGCAAAACTTAAGACGTAGAAAATCCAGATCGTAACAAGAAGACTGAATCAGGAACTGAATAAAAAGATGTCAATCCAGCAGGGAGATGTTGCACTGGGACATACAACTTAAAAAGACCCAGATATCCTGACGATCAGAGCATCACCGACGTTTGTGTCTTACCAGGAAGTCTTTGCCGTTGGCGGTTGCGGGATATCCATCTTTATTGGCCAAAGGCATAAGGTTGAACTCAAAACCAGAATCGGGGTCCACAACCGCACACGTCTGAAACATCCAGAAGTTAATATTCATTAAAGGTCCACTGACATAATCTTTCTACTTTGCATAAAATGTTACAAGATATATATATCATGTATCATTCAACTATGTTCATTTTTGCAAACAAAATGATTAATTAATTAAATTTCCTTTCAAAGTGAGTTTAAAATTAAAAACCGTGTTTCTTCACGGGACATCCGACTACACGCGAATGCAACATCTGTGACGTAGGAGGGAGAACGTCTTTAGAACGCCCCTTTTACATATTCATGGCGGACAATAAATAAACCGACTAATTTAGCAATCTAAGTGAAGATTTGAGCGATTTGTCTTCAGTTTGGGAAGCAGGAAGTTAGATGAACAAGAAACAGCAGGTTCTAATTTAGGTCTGCACCCGTATTTAATTGAGTCTTACCTTTTCAGGAAGCGAGTGAGCTCGGGGGGGGCAGCTTTGTTTATTCCATACTTGACGAAGTATTTCATCTTTTGGGAAAGTGAAAAGGCTCACTTGTTCACTGATGATATTAGAACACCCAAATGTGACACAACGTAACGGCATTTTTCAAGTTATACAAAAAAAAAAAGGCGATCTGGCAGAGAATGCGCATGCGTTATCACTGCAGCTGCGAACTGGGCTTCTCCTTTCTACGTCACAGATGTTGCATTCGCGTGTAATCGGATTTCCCGTGAATAAACACGGCGCAAAGTTTAAAATCACTTTAAAATCAAAATTAAATTAATTTGTCATTTTGTTTGCAAAAACGAACATAGTTGAATGATACAAGATACAGGTAGTCCCCGATTTACGAGCGAGATCCGTCACAACGAGGCGCTCGTAAACCGGAAATCTCGTAATTTGGAACGGCCGCCATTTCTCTCGTAAATCCGGAAATCCGCTCGTAAATTGGAACGGTTTTCGCTAGCGCGACTAAAAACACTCTATTTTCATCTAAAAACTACTTTTGAGTGCATAAAAATGATCGGAAACGTGTGTTTATATGCTTAACTAACTAACTGTAGTGAAAAAACACATGAAAACTCAGTATTTTTTTCGTTTTTTCCAAAAATTCGCAGCTCGTAAGTCTGGAACCTCGCAGATCAGAGCGCTCGTAAATCGGGGACTACCTGTACT
>JBBPBX010013513.1:40523-52276 GCA_038048925.1 Garcialebias charrua
CGGTACAAGATGGCGCCGGCGTCCCCGAGTCGGTACAACATGGCGCCGGCATCCTTGAGTCGGTACAAGATGGCACAGGCGTGCCCGGGCCAGTACAAGATGGCGCCGGCATCCTCGAGTCGGTACAAGATGGCGCAGGCTGTCTGGGCCAGTACAAGATGGCGTTGGCGTCCCCGAGCCGGTACAAGATGGCGCCGGCGTGCCCGGGCCAGTACAAGATGGCACCGGCGTCCCCGAGTCGGTACAAGATGGTGCCGGCGTTCCCGAGCCGGTACAATATGGCGCCGGCGTGCCCAGGCCAGTACAAGATAGCGCCGGCATCCTTGAGTCGGTACAAGATGGCGCCGCCGTGCCCGAGTCGGTACATGATGGCGCCGGTAGGGGTGTAACGATACACAAAACTCACAAGACGAGACGAGACAAATTACAGAGCTCGCGAGAACGAGACGAGATTTTAATATTAGTTCAAGAAAACTTCAAAGATCGGTTTTATGCCGCAAAAAGGCTTTTATTCTGTTTTAACATGTATTACAAACCCAACTGATGTCTTCATTTTACTGATTGAATCTCCTTAGACCTTAGAACGTTCAACTTTGTTTAAAAAAATAGATATTCACGCAGGACTTTCCAAAAATTGAACATAAATATCCGCATCAGCACTGAATCTGCAGCCGTCACTCACCAGTGTTGCCAGATTGGGCGGTTCACCGCGATTTTCCTTCTGACTTTTGCGGGTAAAGAGTGCTTTGGGTGGGTGGGACTCTATCTGGCAACACCGGTCACACCGGTGTTTACGCGTGTGTCTTTACATCCGGGGCAGCGTCGGCAGCGCCGGGACCCTCCATCAATGTAGAGGCGTCTGCGGCACCGGGACCCTCCATCAGTAGTTGGGGCGTCTTCTATAGCAACTTCATCCGGCGAAGCCATGCTGTCCGTGACGCTGACTTGCTAGGGGCTCTGCTAGCGCTAGCATTAGCGTCTCGCGAGACAACGTTACCTCTCAACGAGAGATATCGCGGGAGTTTAATATTGCGAGATCTCGTACAACGAGATCTCGTTACATGCCTAGGCGCCGGCGTCCCAGAGTCGGTACAAGATGGAGCCGGCGTGCCCGGGCCAGTACAAGATGGCGCCGGCGTGCCCGGGCTAGTACAAGATGGTGCCGGCGTGCCTGGGCTAGTACAAGATGGCGCCGGCATCCTCGAGTCGGTACAAGATGGTGCTGGTGTGACCAGGTTGGTACAAGATGGGGCTGGCGTCACCAGGCCGGTACAAGATGGCGCTGGCGTCTCCGGGCCGGTACAAGATGGCGCTGGCGTCTCCGGGCCGGTACAAGATGGTGTCAGCGTCCCCGAGCCGGAACGCGATGGCACTGGCGTCCCCAGTCTGGTACAAGTTGGCGCAGGCGTCCACAGGCTGGTACAAGATGGCGCAGGCATGCCCGGGCAGGTACAAGATGGCGCCGGCGTCCCCGAGTCGGTACAAGATGGCGCCGGCGTCCCCGAGTCGGTACAAGATGGCGCCGGCGTCCCCGAGTCGGTACAAGATGGCGCAGGCATGTCTGGGCCAGTACAAGATGGCGTTGGCGTCCCCGGGCCAGTACAAGATGGCGCTGGCGTCCCCGAGTCGGTACAAGATGTCGCCGGCGTCCCCAAGTCGGTACAAGATGGCGCCGGCATCATTGAGTCGGTACAAGATGGCGCAGGCATGTCTGGGCCAGTCCAAGATGGTGTTGGCGTCCCCGAACCGGTACAAGATGGTGCCGGCGTTCCCGGGTCGGTACAAGATGGCGCCGGCATCCCCGAGTCAGTACAAGATGGAGCCAGTGTGCCCGGGCCAATACAAGATGGCGCCGGCGTGCCCGGGCCAGTACAAGATGGCGCCGGCGTGCCCGGGCCAGTACAAGCTGGCGCCGGCATCCTCGAGTCGGTACAAGATGGCGCTGGTGTCACCAGGCTGGTACAAGATGGCGCTGGCGTCACCAGGCCGGTACAAGATGGCGCTGGCGTCTCCGGGCCGGTACAAGATGCTGTCAGCGTCCCCGAGCTGGAACGCGATGGCACTGGCGTCCCCAGTCTGGTACAAGATGGCGCAGGCGTCCCCAGGCTGGTACAAGATGGCGCAGGCGTGCCCGGGCCGGTACAAGATGGCGCCGGCGTCCCCGAGTCGGTAGAATATGGCGCCGGCATCCTTGAGTCGGTACAAAATGGCGCAGGCATGTCTGGGCCAGTAAAAGATGGCGTTGGCGTCCGCGGGCCAGTACAAGATGGCGCCGGCGTCCCCGAGTCGGTACAAGATGGCGCCGGCGTCCCCGGGCAGAGAAGTGTTTAGATCAGCTGTCTGGAGCCTGAGCGGAGCTGAAACACGCCGTGAGCCGAGTTCTGCGTCAGGACCGACGCTCCGGGGGAACTGGACCTCGGTTCAGGTTCTGGTTGGTTCATAATTTATCTGGTGTCGAGGTTCAGCTGCCGTCTCATCGATGATGGACTCTGCATCACTTCTGCACGTCACCCAGATGTGAGCGACGTCTTCTGCACATCACCCAGATGTGAGGGACGTCTTCTGCACGTCACCCAGATGTGAGCGTTTAAGACCGAGTCCTGGTTTGGTGGGACTTGGAGACGAGGCGAGACCTGTTGGGCAGTGGTGTAGTCTACGTGATACGCTGGTATACGCCGTATACCCACTAAAGCTTGGGGATTTCCGTATAACCACTTAAATGTGCCCAATGATACGTGACAACAAACACGTGTTGCATAAAGATAGATTATGTTCACTCATAAGGGCTCTTCACTGCGCCTCTCGCTGCTGCCATAGTTTCGTGTTCCTCGTGTTGTACGTGAGGCTCACAGCCATTGACTGAGCTGAGCTCACTACCATAGTTCTCTGCTCTGTGATTGGTTTCTTAAGAAGCTCCTTTATGATTGGCTGCTCGGGATGCAGGCGAGCACAAGTTCAATAAAACGGGACAGACGGTGTAGGTAGAGCATTTTCGCTAACGACGACAGACTCAAAATGAAAAGGAAACAAGCTACACTTTTTGAATGTTTTTATAAACCAGCTGAACCCGAAGCTACAGAGACAACATTAGAAGAACCAATGACGTGCGGTGAGGTTCATGGCTGGTGAGGCACTGCAGTTTTTTTTCCATGTGTATAATAGAAAACAGACAAAAAATGTTCTCCACGTTTTGGCTTCTGTCTGCCATAGCTTCTTCAGCGCTTTGGATACTTTGGATAGCATTATTTTCTTCTTTTATAATACATGAACCCTACAGAGTAGTTTATTCGCCATTTGATTGGCAGCAGTTGTGTTTAAAATCTCATATCAGCAATCTTTACACATACAAACTGTAGCACACAAAAAAGCACATTTAATTTGGAGAAAAATTTATTTTAGTCTTACTTTTACTTATAAATTAAATTAAACTATAACAAAATCTATTTTTATTTTACAGAAAAGAGCTGTGAGAATTATTACAAGAAAGCCTTAATGTCATATAATATATTATTTAAACAACTCAAAGTACTGAAGGTTAATGATTTGGTGGACTATAATATTTTGTTAGTAATAGAACCCTCAAATGTTCAAATGTATTTTGTTAAGAGAGAAAGCTGCTACAGTCTAAAGGGAACTGAAATTTTTGCAAAGCCAAGGTATAGAACTAGTTTGAAGGGACGGTTTATTTCAATACAGGGAGTTGAATTGTGGAATGTTTTGGGAAATCATGTTAAAAATGTAAACTCTGTGCTGATGTTTAAAAATGATCAAAACTAAATTGTTAACAAAATACTAAAACTTTTAGTTAAGTGTTTAATGTTCTAGATATTTGTAGATTGTGAAAAGTTACTCTTTTTGCTCTGTTTGCGCTGTCACTTTTCCTCCTGCAGCGCGAGGCTGAAGGAGCAGAACCCTGAGCTCAGTAGCCCCGCCTCCAGAGGCTCGCCGCGTGTGTGTGTGTGTGTGTGTGTGTGTGTGTAACCTGACACCTTCACAGCCGTTTTATGAGATCAATCAGCGCACAGATACAGTTTTAGACAAAAACAGGAGACATTATATTCACCAGCTAAACTATAGAAATGTAGTTTATATAGCAAAAGTATTTGGACATTTTAATAGCGACATAAGAGGCAGGAAACTTGACCCAAATCGCTCACACAGCAGCTGCCTGCAGCACGTCACCTGAGTGAGTGCGCAATAGACCAATAATCAACAAAATGCTATGCTTTTTACTCTGTTTTAAAACTCCTTGTTTCATTTTTAGATCCAGCCTTGTGGAGTGAAAGTCAGGCTCTGGAATTTAAAAACCGACATCCCTGGTTGGAATGGAGGAACAAAAAATTAGGTAAATATAAAAAAAAATGGGAACCAGTTTGTATATAAGGTTTAATTGATATATTTCCAACATTAACATATTATGACTTGATAATTTTAAAATAGTCTGATAATCATATCTTTCAAAAGTTTAGTACAGTATATTACATGAGAAATTATATATATATATNCAATTTGTATATAAGGTTTAATTGATATATTTCCAACATTAACATATTATGACTTGATAATTTTAAAATAGTCTGATAATCATATCTTTCAAAAGTTTAGTACAGTATATTACATGAGAAATTATATATATGTGTGTGTGTGTGATCATTTCATTTTCACGTTTTAGTTGGTCATAATGCAAAAGTGTATGCAAGTAATAATGAAAGGTAATAATGAATGTAATTGTCGACACATGCTTACAGTCTAGTGAATCAGTAGATTCTAGTATTATTACTGGTATCAGGAAATATTAAAAAATATACAATTATGACAATTTTTATTTACTTCCTGCAGGATGTGCTGTTTGCAGTACCATAAAGTCAACTGGTGTCCTGACTGAAAAGAGGGTCTCCATATCGGAGGAGTGGGCCTCCTTCAAGGTCCAGTCATCAGGCTCAAATGAGAACAGAGAAACAGCACTGTCTTCACTCCGGAACAAGATTCGGCGGCATGAGATGTCCAGGACTCATGAAATAGCTCAGGAGCTTACACAAAAGGGTGTTCAGGATTTGCTTGGTTGTATGGTGAGAGCTGCATCAGACACTGTGCTGGCCCAGTATACCCACTACAAAAATGTAGACTACACCACTGCTGTTGGGGAGGATTCTCATGTAACACCGGGGTGAGACAGGACACAATCCTGAGTCCCTGGGAACAATCCTGGATCCATGAGAAACTTTCTGAATGTTTCATTGAAATCTTCTCAGTGAATCATAATATTTTGCTAACACAAAGGCATGAAAACAGTGAAACCATGTTCTGCTGAGAACACAAAACCAGACTCAGAACCGCTTCAGGTCCTGCAGAGAAACCCGAGTCCTCTTACTGAAGTCCTACCAAGAACAGAGTTCTGGACAGTTCCTTCGCTTTGGACCCGACCCGAAGACAAATGGACTCCGCAGCAGTTTGATGGAGGTCAGG
The DNA here is from genome assembly GCA_038048925.1 of Garcialebias charrua. Lineage (NCBI taxonomy): Eukaryota > Metazoa > Chordata > Actinopteri > Cyprinodontiformes > Rivulidae > Garcialebias > Garcialebias charrua. The sequence continues at coordinate 45,990 of JBBPBX010013513.1, forward strand.
ACGCAGAAATAAAGTTCAACCAGCTCTTCCACCAGAACCGGTCTCAGAGAACGGGTCGGTGTTTCTGTGACGGCATCAGAAACACGTGCTGGTCCAAGAAGTCCTCCTGGAGATCCAGCTCCTCTCTGCAGGAGCTGATCCGTCTCTGAGGGACTTCAACAGTGAATGTTTGTAGTTTTTCAGATGTTCTGGACTGGAACAGGTGCAGTGGTGGAGCCAGGGAGTGGCTAATGGTGGCCTCGGCCCCTACAGTTTAATCTTCGGCCACCACAGTCATTGGAGCAAACTCTACTTTTAAACAAAATAAAAACTAGAAAGCTTTGTTTCCTTGAATGAGCAGGGAGCTGGATGTGGACGCAGGAAAACATCGATTTTTTAAAAGAATCTAGATTCCTGGCGATTCAGAATCGATTCTAAAAGCCCCAAAATCGATTTTTTTTTTTTTACATTAACCCAAAAGATGAAGAAAATAAAACCATATCTTACAGTATATGAAAGAATATAAAATGGAAGGTGGCAGAAAGAAGAAGAAATCTTATTTTATCTGCCCCTTTTTTCAAAAACAATATAAGTTCAAACAATCAATTCAAACAATAATCTTCTATAAGTAACAGAGCAAAAAGCTAACCTAATACAGTACAGTACTGGTTATTTAAGTTACAGAATTTAATGCATTCCTGTATTATTTGTTCCTATTTTTGGTATAAATATCAAACGATGCAACCAATTTGATACAGTACAGAACCTAAAATTATTGTTTAAAATAAATGCTCTATTTGTTTACATTGTTTATTCTTTTCAGCTTGTCAGTTACAAAACCAAAACTAAATTTATGACCATTTTAATAGAAAAATCGTTTCTGAATCGAAAAATCGATTTTGAATCGAATCGTGACACCAAAAATCAGAATCAAATCGATTCTCCAGACACTGAGAGATACGCACCCCTAGTGGACACCAGAGACCCCCATGGCCAAGAAAGGAGGAAGCAGGTAAAGATACTGGATGGATGTGGTGGCCATGTTGGATTCTGAGGAGGTCACCTGATTTTCAACAGGGACCTTTCTTAGATGCAGCCACGAAACAAAATGGCAGTCAGTTCTTCCTTATTTTTAAAGGTAGAAAAACGACCCTGCTCAGGTAGAAAGGTCCAAACGAGATCCTCTGTAGCTCAGAAATATAATTTTATATGTTTGTAATTACACTGAAGCTGCTGCAGCTTTGATTTGATCTGATGTGTGGGTTCATCTGGAAGAATTATGATGAATGTCCAGCAGGGGGCGCCATCTGCTCACAGTCATGTTCAGACCTCCCTAAAACTGAGGCCTTGTTCCAGTCTGGGTCAGGCCGGTTCAGGCACAGCAGCAGGGTTCTGGTTCTGACAGGAACCGACCCGTTGCTTGTCACTGGATGTTGAACAGAACATCTGGACTTGGAGCTGGTTCTACCCGAGGCCGACTCCGTCTACAGGTTCTTCAGAACATTATTTTAGAATATTTCAGCTACTTCAGCTGTTCGTGAGTCAAAACGTTTGGCTCGTTGGGTTCTCTAACTTTTATCATTTTTGAATTATTTAACTTTATTGACAGTTTTCACATAAAACAAAGAGAAAACTCAAATCCTTAAAAATGTTCTGCTTCAGCTCATTATTAATATTAGTAATATCACATGTGGAGTTCCCCAGGGCTCTGTGCTTGGACCAAAGCTATTTATTTTATATGTGAATGACTTGGTAAATGTGTCAGGACTCCTTAAATGTGTACTTTTTGCTGATGATACCACATTTTTCTGTTTAGGTGAAGATATAGAACAAATGTTGGAATTGATAAAGACAGAATTTGTCAAGATACAAACTTGGTTTAAAATAAATAAATTATCATTAAATCTAGAAAAAACTAATTACATGATATTCAGTAATAAAAAGAAAACTGTTGATGTTCCACTCAAAATTGAGGGTGTTGAGATTTGTAGAGTGAGTGAGGTGAAGTTTTTGGGTGTTATCATTGATGACAAACTGACATGGAAACAACACATAAATTCTGTAAGAATAAAAATAGCTAAATCGATTGCAGTACTGTACAAAGTCAGAGACCTATTGAATGATAAAGCTCTGTATTTGTTGTATAACACAATCATTGTTCCACACTTAATCTATTGTATTGATGTTTGGGGGAAAGCGTGTAAAACAATCACAAAGCCTATTTTTGTATTACAGAAAAGAGCTGTAAGAATTATCACTAGAAAACATTACTGTCATCCATCAAGTACATTATTTTATCAACTGAAATTATTGAAGTTCCATGATTTGGTTGATTATAATATTTTATCAATTATGTATAGGGCTCAGAATAACGAATTACCTTTAAATATCCAAATGAATTTTGTTAAAAGACAAAGTTGTTATAATCTTAAGGGGACAGAGATGTTTGTAAAACCACAATTCAGAACTAGTTTGAAGGGACGTTCTACCTCAATCCAGGGAATTAGATTATGGAATGGCTTGGAGAATGTAGTTAAAAATGCCAAGTCACTGTTTACATTTAAGAAAATGATCAAAAGGAATTTGTTGAAAAAATATATATGAATTAGCATAATGTGTATTGTATCAATTATTAGTTATGTATTAGTATTAGAAAATTAGAAAGAGTTAGTCATTTTGTACTGCTGGTGAAAGATTATTATTGTTTAATCTGATTGTTTGAAAAAAGGGGCAGATATAATAAGATTTATTCTTCTTTCTGCTACCTTTCATTTTTTTACATTGTGTACGTATCATTAATGGGATTGTCTTGTATTGGGTTTCTTTTGTAAAAAAATGAACAAATTTAATAAACATAAACATTAGCTTTTAGCTGCTGTTTTGTTCAGTTTAGGATTATTTCTGAACATTTTAACGATCTGCAGCTTCTTCAGCGTTCATAATCTGCTTTCTCAGAAAATATTTATTACTGTTTACTTTCCTTGAGATATTTTATTTTGTTTAATTCTTTGTTTTATAATATAAAGCTATAACTTGATAACAACTAGTAAATAGATCAAACACACATACACAAGTTTGTTTTGCTATCTTTATGGGGCCATTGCATTGACATCCATTCATTTTTCATTAATTTCTACAGCCTAACCCTGACCTTTACCCTAAACCTAACACATCCTCAATTCACACCTTAGTCCTAAACCTAACCCCTAACCCACCAGGCTTTGGGCCCCATAAGGAGCAGTTGGTCCTCACAATGTATAGTATAAATGGGAAAAATGGGCCTTACAAAGTAGCATAAACAAGGACACACACACACNCTCACACATTAATAATAATAATAATAATAATAATAAATTCAATTTATACCGCACTTTTCATTAATAAAAATCTCAAAGTGCTACAACAATAAAACAAGTGATAAAATCAAATAAAATCAATAATGGTATCAACTAAGATTAAAGACAGAATCATGTGGAGGCAGAATAGGCCTGCTTAAAAAATAAATAAATAAATAAATAAATAAAACAAGTGATAAAATCAAGTAAAATCAATAATACTATCAACCAAGATCAAAGATAAAATCATGCGGAGGCAGAATAGGCTTGCTTAAAAAGAAAAGTCTTTAAACCGCTTTTAAAGTCAACCAGTGACTGTGGAGCTCTCAGGTAGTCAGGGAGGGAGTTCCATAGGCGGGGGGCAGCCACACAGAATGCCCGGTCTCCCATGGTCCTTAATTTGGTTTGTGGAATGTGAAGTAGATTACTGTTCTGTGATCGTAGAGACCGGGTGGATGAATATGGTGCAAGAATGTCCTTTAGATAATCTGGTGAAGTTCCGTGTAAGCATTGATGTGTAATGAGAGCAGTTTTGTACTGAATTCTGTAGGTGACAGGAAGCCAATGGAGGTTATGGAGAATGGGTGTAATATGTTCAAATTTACGAGCTCTCAATAAAATCCTTGCTGCACTGTTTTGAATATATTGAAGCTTCTGAAGGTTTTTGCCAGGGATTCCAATAAACAGGGAGTTGCAGTAGTCGAGCCTGGAGGAGACAAAGGCATGGACGAGCTTCTCAGCATCAGAAAAATTTGAGATGGGCGAAGTCTGGAGATGTTTCGAAGATGGAAGAAGCAGGTTTTAAATATGTACTGTAGTACTACCACCTTGTGCTTTTTGTCTTTTTCAAATCTGTGTATTCTGCTTCTTATTGGATTATTTCATATGTGTTTTTTTCTGTATAATTAGAAAAAGCTACAAGATGCCTCAAATTTCCCACGGGTTCAATGAAATATCTGTCTGATAACAATAAATACATTAATGTGACTATGTAACTAAGATGCACAAACAAAAACAGGCTTTCTGCTTCTGTTTTATTGTGTGAATACTTTTTAAGACTAGACACAGTTATGATCCTGTTTATTATTATTGCATATTCTTACTTTTTCCCGTTACCTTAAACTATTCTGTACATTTTCAGCATGTTTTCAGTCTATTTCTACAAATCAATCAAAACGTTCGGCTCTTTCAGGACAATCCTGTGACTTCTGGAATTGGTGAAACTTCAGCTTTTTGAAATATTTAGCCTTTTCTGTCATTTCTTTCTCACTCAACTCATTTGACCTCCTTCACATCTTTAGATGAGTTTACAACTTTTTACTGCTCCTTTCACATTTTGTCCTGCTTCAGCTTCTTTCGGCTTCCTGCTGCAAATTTAAACTGTTTTCAGCTTTCAGCTTGAGCTCCTGATTCTTTCTGCTAACTACATTTTGGTGCTTCTCCTTTCTTTCTGCTCCTTTCAGCTTTTTCTGCAAGTTTCAGCCTTTTCTAGTATTTCAGCTACTATTTAGCTGTTTTATGCTACTTTAAGCCTTTTCAGCTAATTCCCCATTGTTTGTACCCATTTCAACTTTTTTCAGCCACTTCCTTCGGGTAATTTAGGATTCATTCTGCTTTTTTTTGCTACTTTTCATCTGTTTTTTTGTTGTTGCCAATTTCAGCTTTTTTCAGATAATTTCCAGTTCTTTGTGCTCATTTCTGCTTCTTTCAGCCTAATTGGGCAAAAAAAATTATTTCTGCTTTCTCCTGCTAATTTAAGCTTCTTCTACATTTTCAGATGTATTTATTAGCTAATTTTAGCTGTTTTCAGATAAATTCAAGTTTTTTTTGTTTTGTTTTTTGCTACTTTCAGGTAAATTAACTTATTTCTGCTAATTTCAGATTGTTATGCTCCTTTCAAGTTAATTCTAAATGTTTCAGTTATTTCATCTACTATTTAGCTGTTTTATGCTGTTTTTATTTAGCTTTAACCACAGTTTCCACTTCTACTTTTTTATTTAAATAATTTCAGCTCCTTCTGGTAGTTTGCTTCTTTTTGCCTTTTCAGCAATTTTGTTGTTGTTGTTGCTAATTTCTGCTTATTTAAACCTAATTCAGCAAATATGTGTTCTTTCTACTTTCTTCTTCTAATTTAGGCTTGTTCTTCTTTTTCAGCTAAAATTTGTTCTCCAGCATTGCAACTGCATTTTCTCAGGCAATTTCTCTTGTTAACTGTTCCTCCTGTGTGTCTCCACCTTCAGCTGTTTGAGTTTAATAAACGTTGCTGAACATTCAGCCTTTTCAGTAATTAAGAATAAAAACACTGACGGTGTTTCTGCTCGTTTCCCTCATCAGTAAAAAAAAAAAAAGATGGTTTTTGTCAGATCTCGGTGTTCTGTTGACGAGGTGGAAACCTGTTTCCTAACCAGCTGAACCAGCTTCTGGAACATCCAGATGTTTGGATCCAGAGCAGCTCATGGTGACGGTGGTTTCCAACCACCCATCCATTTTCCTGGAGGCACCCCCCGCCCCCCAGGTCTGTTTCCTCTGCTGATTAGGGCTGGCCTCCCAGAGGTTTTTCCCCAAAACTGACAATGAGACGAGATGCCTGGACTGACTAACCGTCTGCTGCAACCGTCCTGAACCGACCTGAATCAACCTGCAGGAGCCGGTCGGTCCATATGAAGGTCCAGATTAGCTGGGATTAAATGAAACGATGGATGAAATTAATCTGAAGGCAGAATAAAATAAAATAAAATCTGAACTGGGACTTCATTCTGCAACAATCTAATGAAGTGGGGCCGAGATGGGGTAGAGGCAAGGCAGCCGACCCAAGACCAGGAAGCCCCAGGTTCGATCCCCAGCCATGCCCACATGCTGTGGTGTCTCTGAGCAAGAACCCAATGTCATCATTGTACAGGAACATACAATGATGTCATCATTGTATGGGAACATGCAACAATGTCATCATAGCACGAGAACATACAATGATGT